>KL660616.1:232997-285181 GCA_000732775.1 Stachybotrys chlorohalonatus IBT 40285 | reverse complement strand
CCCCCCCACCCCCCCCCCCCCCCCAAAAAAAAAAACAAGACAACAAACCTCAGCATACCAGATGCTTTCGACCTCAAGACCGCGCTTCCTCTTTCATCACTATCTTGATCGCTAAAAGAAAAAGAAAAACAATCCTGACTGAACAAATACAAGCAGCGAACATCAAGAGGTAGGCAGCTTCGGTCCCCCTGATCCGACTTCTTTACGTCCCCTTTCCTCTTGACGGCAAGCAGCTTTTTGGCACCCGTCCTTTTGCGACTGTTTACTACCCCTCACCTGTCGCGTCTGGGCACTCAGACCAGCTCTGATTCAGATCATTAGAGCGCAGACTTTGCTAACCGTGATTCGCTTCATCTCAGCAGTCGTTGTACAACCACCTCCGCCACCACCGCCGCCGCCGCTGCTGCTGTCGCTGCTGCCGCAGGTTCATGGCTGACAGCAGGCTCACAGAGAAGCAGGTCGCCGACCTTGCGACCATCCTGCGCGGCGATGCAAGCCTCGACGCCAAAGTCCAGTATGTCACAAACATCAAGTCTGGCATAAAACAGCACAATGTGCCCGAAGCGAGCGTCCCCCATCTCTTTGAGGGCCTGCGGGCCGCATCCACGGCTCAACATGCCGTCCTCATCAACGCCGGCTTCACGGCCCTCAACCACCTCCTCACCCGCATGTCGCGCCAAGACCCGAAGCTCCTCTCCAAGGAAGCACCGCGGACCCTCCCCGTCGTCATCGAAAAGCTCGGCGATCAAAAGGACAAGTTTCGATCTCTCGCCATGCAAGCTCTAAATACCTTCTACGGGGTTGCGCCGGCCGAGGTGGAACGTTTCATCCGCAATTCGGCCATGGGTGGCAAGAACCCTAGGACCAAGGAGGGCGCGCTGCAATGGCTGCTCGAGGTATGCGAGTAACACGAAGATACCTGATGGTTCGGACTAACGAAAGCCGTAGACGCACAGAGATCATGGCCTCCAGTTCCGAGGCTATGTCCCTTCGCTCATGGAGCTGCTCGAGGACGCAGATGGCATGGTGCGAGACGCTGCTAAGAGTACCGTCATTGAGCTCTTCACGTAAGTTGTGCCTGCACCCGGCACTTATGCAAATGAAAGCACGCAGTCTCACCTTTTGCTAGGAATGCCCCAAACGCAGCCAAATCCGACCTCAAGAGACAACTCAAGAACTTCAAGGTTCGCCCGGCCATCGAACAGGCCATCGTGAAGGCATTGGCACCCACAGGCGGTCGACCCGAGACGCCGGCCGAACAGGCTGCGCCAGCTGCCCCGAGCCGTCCTGCTTTTGCCGCCAGTGTTTCCTCAATGAGCGAACGCCCGATGACGCCCGGGGGGGACTCGCAGGCCGACGCCGTCGAACCCATGTACGTCAACACCAACCGGGAACTTGACGACATTTTCAAAGACATGGCCTGGCACTTTGAGGGAAGGGAGACGGAGCAAAACTGGCTCAAGCGAGAGCAGGGCATAATGACTCTGCGGAAGCTCAACGCTGGGAACGTACCAGCAGAATTTCAGGACACCTTCATCGCGGGACTGCGGGCAATGCTGGATGGCATCATCAAATCCATCGTCTCCCTGAGAACAAGCTTGTCCAAGGAGGGCTGCAGCTTGGTCCAAGACGTCGCCAACACCTTCGGTCCTGCGATGGACCCCCTGGTTGAGTTGCTTATGCAATCTCTGGTCAAGCTGTCGGCCGGAACGAAGAAGATTAGCTCTCAGCAGGCAAACACGACGGTAGACATCATCATAGGCAAAGTCACGTACACCCCTCGTCTGATGCAGCATATCTGGGGTGCTTGTCAGGACAAAAACGTCCAACCCAGGCTATACTCTACGGGCTGGCTCAAAACCCTGCTCAAAAAGGAGGCGCATCACAAGAGCCACATTGAGCATACCGGTGGCGTCGACTTGATGGAGAAGTGCATCAAGAAGGGCCTGGGCGACCCCAATCCAGGGGTGAGGGAGAAGATGCGATCGACCTATTGGGCCTTTTGGGGGATCTGGCCGGCCAGAGCTGACGCGTAAGAATACATCGTGCTTCGTGGAGTATTACAGTAGGGCACGGCCCGTTGCTAACGGCTTCATAGTATCATGGCCGATTTGGATCAGACAGCACAAAAGCTGCTCAACAAGGATCCTAACAATCCCAACTCACCAAAGAAGGGAGAGCCCGTGTCACGCCCTGGCCTTGGACTGTCCAAGAGTACCATGTCCAGTAAGCCCAGTTTACGGGACGCTATGATGGCAGGCAAGAAGGCTTCCGTGTCGAAGAATTTGCCAGCTCGTCCTGGTTCTGCCATGGCTCACTTGTCCCCCGTACGCACAACAACTACCGCCTCATCCAGTCAGCCCACAGCAAAGTCGTCAACGTCAAGAGGCCGTCCCGAGTCTACCATCTCGGTCAATGCTAAGGGCATGTCTGTTGCACCAATGAGACCCAACCGGAGACGGCCAGAGTTGGCTGCTCGCCCCGCGACCGCGGGTCCGTACTCGGTCCGAGACCAGCCATCGTCCATGGAAGTTGAAAGCCCGGAGAGCATACGCCCAAGGGCCATCACGCCAAAGCCCAAGGACACGACACCAAGACGAACGGCTCAGCGTCCGCGCCCTGGTCACGCATCGCACGCGAGCGAATCCAATGTCGCTGCGTCGCCAACTCTGAGGCCAACCCCCAGAGCAGCAGCATCATCACCTCGGTTGACACCGCCGAAGCTTGGAAAGTCGCAAACTGGACCCCTCTCCAGCAGTCCTTCAAGACAAAACGAAGAAATGACGCTGGTTGTGCCTGACGTGGGTGGCCTGTCAGCCTCGCAGCAGCAACGCACGGAGCAGGTTGACGAAGTGCCCGTCGAGAGTCCTGTCGAAGCGTCTGATGAGCCCCCCGTTGAAGCTCCTCAAGATGTTCCGCAAGATGTTGCTCAAGACACCCCTCCAGAGACCTCAGAGGAACCCACAGAAGTCTCGCCAGCGCCAGCGCAAGCGCCAGCGGAACCCATGGCGAATCTACAGCTTGAGCCCAAGACATCATCGGATACGCTGAAGGTTTACGAAGACCCCTTCACCGAAGAGCAGCCAAAGCTAAAGCCGGCCTTCACCGGTACCGTCCTGGAAGACCGACCAGTGAATGAGGACGCCGCTAGCCTGCCGAACCTAAGCAGGCAGCCTCAGTCATCGGAGATTGTTGAATCCCCTGAGAAGAGCAAACATAACGCACGTCTGCTTCAGAGTGGGATCAATAAGATCAGGGCCAAGTCGCTGGAGGTGCACGGGTTTCGAAAACTGCAGGCCCTTATCCGCGATGGCAAGACTCTCTTCAGCGACGACACCTTCGAGGCTCTGCTGCTCGGGCTCTTCCAATATCTAGAAGATCCTCTCGACAGTGTCGCGCCTGAGAAAGCACAGGACGTCAAGGCGCAGATCCTTGCAACTATCAAGTTACTCCTGAAAAGGGAGCGTGCCAATTTCCAACCCCATGTCTCCAAAGGCCTCGAATCTCTGCTACAGACGAGGAGCGCCTATGAAGGGCGGGCTCACATCGTCAGCGGCCTGGAGCTTCTCGCGGACGAGCTCGTCGCCATTGGGGACGGCGCGGAGATTGTGACGGTCCTGAGCAAACACTTGCAAGACTGCTCCGACGCCGATGCCCAGGGCTGCCGCACCCTGAGCATGGGTCTTCACGTGCTCAAGGAGCTGCTGGAGAAACGCGACGACTTCAAGCTGAGCGAGACGGAACTCGGGCGCCTGGCTGCTCTGGCGAGCCAACGGCTCGATTCAGCAGACTCGGGCGTGCGGATGGACGCCGTGCAGCTCTGTGTCGCTCTGCACGCGCGCGTTGGCGAGACCGCCTTCTGGCAGGCTCTCAGCGACGTCAAGGACGACCCCAAGAGCCTCATCACGTACTACATCGTGAAGAGGCAGCGAGAACAGGGGGTCAGTGGCGCTTGAAGCCCCCGGGGGCCTTATGTAGCGGCACTTGCATGGCGGGCGTTTTTTTTTTTTTTTTCACAACAGGCGATTGGCGTGGGCAGGGCAAACTAGGATAAGACTGCTGTTTATGGTAGAAGTGATTGGCGTTTGCGAGGCTGGATGCGACCTCGGACGGAGTATTTTTACATAAAGGCTAGAATCGCAGCTGTGTCAGCCATGGCTGAAGCGGACAATCAAACAATATTCTTTCCAGTAACCGGGCTTGGGAGTAGTATTTGCACACAGAACGGCACTCCATCTTTCATATATGCATTCCTCGATTGTCCTCGTCATGTCATGCCCAAAGCTCTACAGAAAAGACAGGAACGGGGTAACTAGAATCGTATCGAAAATAGCAAACATAGCCAAATCTTTGGTCTTGCCATAGTGGTAAACAGGAACCTCCTTCTCCTGGGGGATACACGAAGAAAAAAAAAAGCGCCTCCCAGAAACAATATGCCTTTGGTTCTCCCAAGCCGTCTGCCACGGCCACCCCTGCTATAAACAAGAATCTGTCGACAATGCGTTTTTTTTTAAAAAAAAAAAAAAAAAAAATAACAAGCTAGAGATCCCCCCAATGAAAGGCAACTCTGTCTTTGAAAGAGAATATGTAAGTGTGCAAAAGGTGTCTGTTGGTAAGGTGAGGGTTGTTGAAGTACGGACAGCTGGATGATGGTCGCCTACGATGGCATAGAGAAATCACCGGGTTTGTCGTATCTGCGTTGAGTGAGGGCTATCAGGGCCAGCCTCGAAATATGATCGATGTTCTTTGGGGAACATTGGTGAAGCTGCAATTATGTGGCATAGGCCAAAATGTATGTATGATCTTTCTCGCGACTTGTGGGAGTATTCGTAATGGGGTTGTGTATTTTAGCGAATTGCGGCTATGCGTCGTCAAAGATGGTATGCGTGTTCTCAATCACATATTGAATAGCAAGGTTCTTTGCGTGCATATCCGTCATTTCCCGCTCGATGTTCAAGTCTCGCATAATCGTGGGAGCGAAGACAACAGCCAAGTTCTTCGGTGACATCTGGATGCAGTATGAGTCAGTCTGCGACAACAGTACATCACCATCCAACTTACGAGGTTCTCCGACTCCCTCTGGGCGACACGATGCAGGTGAAACATCAGGAACTCGAGACAATCCCGGTGCCTCTGGGGCATCATGGCAAATGTCTTGCGCAAGAAGTCGCACCGTTCACCTTCGTCCACAACAGCTATCCATACGGTTAATGCCAATTCAGGTTTCCTGGAAACCAAGTTTCAACTTACCAGTGGATTCCAACACCCTCTCGTAGACTTCATAGGTCAACAATGGCGTGGGCAGCTTGCGGAAATACTGTTTTAAGACGCTGGTCACAGCTGTGATGTCCAGGTCGGGGTCCGATATGTCGTAGTTCTCGTTCTTGTCGAAACCATCCTTGACCATCATAACCTGGGAGTTTCCACCAGTCTTGCGATAGATGCCTTCTTGATCCATACCCCTCAGTTCGACCTCTTCGATACAGCGAGTCACAACGCTCGGGATTTGTCGCCGCTCGAAGTCGGTCCTCTCGGTCAGATCCGAGCCAAAGAGTACCGAAGGCGGTTCAGCAGGAACTTGCACGGACATGGTGCTGGCGGACATGGACTTGGGTAGTGTGTTCTTCTTGCCAAAGAAGCCAAAGCCCTGTCGACCAGGCTCGGCCATCGGCTTGTTCTGGCCGTTCATTCCCGCGGCGGCAGGTGATTCGATTGCGGTGACGGTCGTGTTATAAGGCATACCAATGCTGTCAGCCGTGAACCCTTGCTGCAGAGGTCTATCGCGCTCGTTTTGGAAGGCAACAACAGCACGGCCGACACCCTTGGTAATGTTCTGTGCCATTGTCTTGGATCCCTTCTTCCAGTTGAACTTCTTGACCTGGCCTTTTCGAACTTGGACAACGGTAGGTCCAGCCTCCACAATGGACTCATCGTCGCCTGCCAAAAGCGTTGTCCCCGTAGTCATGCTAGCGCTATCAAGCTGAGACGTAGACGTGGTGGCAGCCTTATTCTGTTGGTAGATCCCAAGGCCATTGGGAGACTTGATGTCGTTGGCGTAGCCTTTGAATCGTCCCTGAATTTGCTGCGCAAGGTCATTGTTCATATCGGCGAGTTGAGCATTCTTCGACGACAGTTGTTCGAACTCCATAAGGGCACGATCCCTATTAACCATGGCCTGATCCTTCTCATCAATCAACTGGTCCCGTTCTTCGTGGAGCTGTGCAATCGCTGCCGACATGGCAATCTTGACCTTGTCAAGCTTCTGCACGAACTCCTTGATTGCCGAGTCCTCCAATTCCCGAACATCGATGGGCTTTTGGGTCTCCTTGGCCCGTTCCACGTATCCGGCGAGTACTTCAAGCTGTCGAATCATGATCTCGGTCTGGGTATCCAGCACGGAGACCGTCTTCCTCTTTTCAACGAGTTTCTTGTTTAGGGTTTTCAGCTCCTCCCCGGAGTTGAATTGTCTTTCAAGCTCCGCGACTCGCTGTTCCGAGTTCCTCAACTGTCGCCTTAGAAGAGCAGGGTCGTCGATGGAAGCCAACGACACAGGGCTGCTAATGTCACGCCCCTGAACACTCCGTTCCTCAACAACAGGTGTCTTGGGCCATCTAGGAGATCCTGTTGCGCGGGTCGTCTCGCTGGCACTCCTGGTATGGCTGAGCCGCATCGGGTACTGGGTTGTCTCCACGCTGCCTGTACGTCCATGTCGGACGACGTTAGAAACACGACGCAGTATCGAGGATGAGCCTTCATCGGTACCAAGTATTCTTGCCATGTCCTCGTCCATGTTGAGGTCACCACCGCTGCTCCACCTAGGCAGCTTCGGTGATGTTTTGGGGGACATTTGGTCATCTCGCGTGGCAGTAGAGTCTTTGGCAGGGGTTCCTGCCTGGGTCTTCGGCGGCGCGGGAGCTGATCGCGGTTCCATGTACTTGTCGTTCGACACCTTGGGCTCACTGGTACTAGGTCGTGACGAGGACTGTCGATTGAGAGGTGGGGGTTCGTCTGATCGGCCTTGGAAGGCAGCTTTTCCGGTTGCTTTTAGGTTGTAAGTAATTGCTTCAAGACAAAAATAATGCAAGCATTGGTGGAAAGGGGGAAATCTCTTACCGCTTCTACTTGGACCCGGCAATTCTTTTCGTGCTATGGCTCTCGGCGGTGGTACCTGAGGTTGAGAGGGCGATTCACTCTCTTCGGTGTACGCCCTTGAATCTTCAGAAACCCGTGGTGGCGTGGTGTCAGCACCTCTACGGTCTTCGTGCAAGCTCTCTTGGTCTTTGGGTGAAGTGCCGTTTGCGCCCTTGAACGATGAGCCTTCCTGTGCCGAGAAGGACGACGGCGAGCTTGTGGTACTGGGCGTTGCAAGTTTCCTTGGCTTGGGTGCGTCTTGGAGCTTGAACTCATCAGTGCTCGTTTGCGTTTGCGTCTTGTTGGATGGTGGAGGCATTTGTGCCCTGTCGTCCTTGCTCCCAACGGCTTTCCACGAATCCGCCTGGGGTGATCTTGTCGTCTTGAGCGAAGGCGGCCTTCCATCGAAGTCCGAAGAGTACTGCCGCCCTCTCTCCTGGAATGCTATGTGAGGAGTTGAGGAGACCGAACCTGAACCGTTTCGCTGCAACGACTTGGGCACCGAGAAATAGTCCTTCTTAGGATCTGCGTTGAGCTCGGAGCCTGATCGCTGCGAGGGACCAGGGCTCGGGTCCAGAGCTACCGGTATAAAGAAGCTTTCGCCAGAGTCAGTCGTGCCAGCTTCGTGACCTCCAATGATTGTGGAATTGCGGTTCTTGCGATAACCCGCATTGTGGGTGCTTGGTGCATCCAGCCTGGAGCTCTCGATGGAGCGCTCGGGTGAGCGTGCAGGCTTCGAGCTACCTCTAGAAGACGCATCGTGGGGTCTTTGGGAGGTACGGGGGCGCGGAGAGAGTTCGGTCGGGGTATCAGAATCGGGGTCGACCCGATCGTTGGAAAAGGCGTTGTTGGGTATAACGTTCGGAGGTAATGCAGGTAGGGACTTTTCCGTAATCATGGGCGAGTTCTCTTTGTCTCGCGCCTTTGCTGCCGCCGCCGCCTTTGTTTTCTTCCTCCGGCGAGCCATCAAAGTTTCGTGACAGCCCATGCAGAAGATGCCCTGCGAAGTCCGCGCATACCTAAGGTTCTCGATCTTGCGCTTACAATTTCTGCAACGGAAGCATGTCGCACAGAATGCTTGGTCTCCCGTTAGGATAGCGAGGTCTTCGATCTTGTTTCCGCAGGCACTGCAGCTATATGTGCAGTTGTTACAAATGAGGGAGCCATCACCGAGGAGCAAGAGGTTGGCGTCGGAATCGAGGAGAGTGCTGCAGGTGTTGCAGCGGAAGCAGTCGAGGTGCCATCGATTGCCAGCTGTGCGACAGTGTGGTCAGCCTTGGTTGCAGGTCAAGATTGAAGAGGGGACGTTGTGCGAGAACAACTGAGCTCGGACAGGAGGCTAAGATGAAAGCTATCGATGGGGAGCATCGATGACCGGCGAGCAGAACTGCTTGGATATCAACGTACCAAGTTCGAAAGCCTTTCCTTCCTCGAGAATCTACGACAAGAAGTTCGGGGTCAGCGATGAGGACAGATTGCTGGCATAAAGCAGCAACGAAAGCAAAGTGCGAACCTCTCCACAGCCCTTGCAAGGGAAGACATCGTCGTCCATAGGACTATCCATATACTCGTCGACAATTGCCGCCATGTTGCATCGAGTTGAAGATGTGCAAATATGTCTTGATCCGCGCGAGTGCGGCGGCAGCCCAGCTCAGGCTGAAGAGGGTGGGTATCGACCGTAGCCTAGAGACCGACTAGAGCAGGAGAGGAGGAGGTGGAACAGCGAAGAGCTCCTCTAGTCATTGATGGGCGATCGGCCGAGATGGACGTGGTCGTATGGTAGCGTCAGGGCCGACAAAAGCAAATATGGCAGCGTGGAGTAGACGGGCTGGCTTGAAGAGTAAGTCGTTCGTACGGCGGACAGCGCAATCCTGGAACGGATTCTCCTTGGAGTAGTGGCAGCCACACAGGACAGTGTTGATTGGGCGCCGGAGCGGGGGGTTCGTGCGGTTGGGTGGGAAAACGAGGTGCAGGAATAACGAAGGAACAGGGCTAACGCTATGCTGTGATGCGCAGTGCTTGAGCTTGCTGCTGGCGAAAAGAGAGCTGGATGGAACAAGAGAGAGCGTGTGCGAGTGAGCGGGAGAGGGAGGGAAGTTTGGAGAAGTGGATTGCGATGATTTGATGAACGCCTCGCCCCCCAGTGGCTAACTGTAGCTTTAGGGAAGGGTCGGTCGAACAACAGGTGAGGTAAGGCAGGTAGCCGTGTGCTTGTGTGTGTGGGCGTGGGCGTGGGCGTGGGCGTGTGTGCGGGCGTGCGAGCGCAGTAGAAGGAGCCACCAATCTGGCCATGAATGCCAAACAAAAAAAATAAAATAAAAAATGCCAGCGGGACAGACACGTTCAGAACCGACCTGCACAGCCCAGCAAGGAGACGAGACTGGCCCATTGCCTTGCTTTGCGTTGCCTTGCCTTGCCCATGCCTTCCCTGCCCTCCCCTCTAGAAGCATCCCAGACCAATCTGGTGGGTACGACGACACCACCGACGATTCGCCTGCTTAAGCTAAAGGCTGGGCCGCCTTATACGGTACGGTGCCGCACGTAGCCGGGGGTGATGCATGAGGTGCCCTGCGGCGGTAACCCCAGCCCGCCCACGCTATGAAAAGCAAGCAAGTACAGCATTCTGTCAAATTTGGGTATCGTTGCGTCAGTTGTGTTGTCGTCTGGGTCATCAGGCAGAACCAAGCTCGGTATTACTAGGTATACGATTCATCAAAACGGTCGGGCCAAACTGTTCTGTCGTGTTCGACGCTGTCACTGCCCTCAAAGTCCTGTTGTTCCAGCAACATACCGTTGATCATCCAGCAAGTATCACAATGTAGGTAGTTACGAGCACAACGGCTAGTTGCCCAAGGAGGTATGTAAGCAGCGGGTTCCACCAAGCGCCATCAGACAGGGGCACCAGGGGTCGAGCGTGCACAAACAACCCGGCACTAAGTAGGACGCGCAGCCCAGGCCAGGCCTCGTCCAGTGCCAGCCAGAGGAGCCACGAAGCATCTTGAATCAACGACTCCCTACTTCTATCCACGGGCAACGTAAGGTATCCGCTCCCGCACTGGATCGGGGTTTTATTTATACTTCTGCGCAGTCGTGGATACACGGCAGCGCCATGACTACTAGTACCTTATGGGCGTAGACATCACGATGGTGTTTGTCCACTTCCATATCATAGAAACCCCGGTGTCATCCATGGGTCCTCAAGTCCGGCCGATAGCCACGGCTGCAAGCCCCCACATGCAACTGGAATCAATCTTCTGGGAAGATGTTGAGCCGTGGTTGGGGAGACCAAGCCTACCACAAACAGGTGATCATCCTGATGCTAGTAAGGGAAGGGTTAATTAGAAGGATCAAATCACCGGGGGGGGAGGAGGACGCCACAGGCTTGAGTACCATGTGGAAGTGGAAGGACAAGACGAGCCAGTCATGCTAACAAGCATTATTGGCTTGTTCACTCGCGGCTTTACACCACCAGAGGCATTACTTATTCCGCTTACCACCCCAGCCTCTTACCAGTGGTGGTGGTTCAGCAATCCCAATAGGGGGCCGGCTAAATGCTTTCTCGGGCAGGTGGACAGGCAGGTGGCTTGAACGAGCACTTGCTGCTCTGCGGTGATCTTCACTCTGCGACCCGGACGGCAAGCCTCCGAGACAGGGCAGTACTGTATCCGTACTATGTACTATTTTCATCAAACTTGCCATATTCAACATTAGGTGGCCGACGTAGCATTAAGTCTTCGTAGAAGCAGAAGAAGAAAATAATCGAGCAGTTGTGAAAGCCCCGACGACCCTTGCCCACTCAGCACAAGACACGAAGGAGAAGCATTTTGCAGCTTGTCATGTATCTAAATGCGGTGTAGGCATTTGATACGGGGGGGGGGGGGCGCAAAGTCGAAACATGGTCAACAATTTGTTTCCCTAGCTGCCGTGCAAAATACTGCAAGGATATTCTTCCTTTCCGACAGTGGCAAGGATAGGTCGACAAAAGCAAGCAGCTGGCATGAACTACGGAAGCCCTCTTCTATAGATGGCCCATACTAGGTAGGTAGGTGACTAGCCAACACGTATCATACCGTGCTTGTGCAGCAGCTTTCATCCTGGGGAGGTATCATGTGCCCGTTCGGATGAAACAAAAGAGTTGGACGGCTCTCTTGGTGCTTCGGTCCCCAGTGCTGTCGGCGCCGCTCGCCAGTTGCTGCGTGTCTCGACCACGTCGAGATGAGATGGCTACAGCATGGAACTATCGAACCGCGAACGCTTAGCAGCGCCGCCACCACCAGCGCACGTCAACTGACGAGGTGGAGACGAGGAGTGAAATGGGAACTCCAAGACATTGGTAGTCATGACAGCATCTGTACACCTCCGTCTTACCGGTTCACATTACTCGTGGGAGTGAGTATCACCTTCCGCTCGTCATATGCTCCTCCAATGGACTCATTTCGAGAACCCACGTATCGCGTCAATCCTCTCGACCCAAGGCATGACAAGAGCATAAGCAGGAGAAGCACCGGCCCCCAATGGTACCACATGAGGGCGATTGAGGGCTAAGATCCGAAACACCCACAATGATCAGCGCGGGCCCCTGACGAGGGCCCCCTGGGCGTTGTGCTTGGCGTGAATCAGGGTCCCCCAAGGTCCCGTCCACTTGGCCCAGTCACCCACATGAAACATTGGGGCCCTCCAAGGTGGGTCGGCAGAGCCAGGGCATCTTCTTCACTTGCACGAATTTATTCAGGAATTCCAATCGTCGCGCCGAGATGGGAGGGTTGGCACACTGCGATGCTTGTCTCTGTTCTTCATACCCGAACCCGAAGTTGTGGACGGACCCATTGGATCCTTCTGCGGCCGTGTGGTCTGCAAGGAAGTGGGCCACATCGACATGGCCCTTCAACATGGCGCGTTACTGCGCTTCTTCAAACAAACGAGGGCTGATGGAGCCGCGCGCGTGTATCAGTCAAGGGACAGAAAACAAGCGTCCCTCGATTCGCGTATAATCGCTCTTCCACTTAACAGCCACCGGAAACAGTAAGGCGACGAGAAGAGTCATGCCATCTCATCGTGCGGTCCATCTCAAGTCATCTCAACCAAGGCCCCCCCCCCCCCTCCCCGGACTGAGCACGCCCAGGTCAGGTGAAACACGAAAACCGTCCGTCCCAGGGCTGTTAGTGTCAAAAACGCCAACGCTGCCCTGCGGCGTGTGGATCTGCTGGATCCTACCGACTTCAGTGCCGCGTCTCACGACACTAAATAAGACCACCCTCCGGGCCGGTCTTCATGGGAGATACTATGCAGCACACGCCCGGAAGAGCTCCACCTAAATAAGGGGAAGCTTGTAAACATGTCGCCACCTTTTTGGTGCATTCGTAATCGACATCTGGCCAAGCAAGACCCTAGACGTGAGCCGACTTTATCCATAACAGAGGTCGGCTTGCTTCTAATAAGTGACCCCTATCTATAACTGAAAAGAGAGTTTAGATCGTGGCGGCAGATCCCCGTCAAGCTTTCCTCCGCGCCAGGCTCTCGAGCTTGGCGATCTTCAGCTTTGTCGCTTTGACTCCGACAGGCTCGTGGACGTTGGGAATCCTGGCATCGCACCATGTCGGGCTTCTCTCACTGCTCTTGATTGCGCCACGTTTGTGGCGCGTTTCCATTCACATTCTAGAATGCTTGCTGCCCAAGTGGATGCCGCCAACTGTCCTTGTTGTTTTTCCCGACACTCGGCCTCGTAACCGCCAGCTTCAAAACCTTTAGACGCGCTGTGGGTGGACGCTCCGTATTTCCACGGCCCGTCAGCCAAGTGGTAAACATGTTTAGGGGGGAAAAATGACAGGCCTTGATGCACCTGCGCCGTGGACGCCTCCTCGAATGCTCGCACGGCTATGCGTCCCAGATGTTCATTCCCTTCATCGCAGGGTCAGCACAAACTTTGCACAGACACTCATCCATGCGCTGTCGTCAGTGAGTTTGACGCGAGAATGCAATGGCCATGATGGGTTAATATGGGTATATTTTGAAGTAGTGCACACTATGCTCATCTACTTTTCCGCAACAAGTTTCTTGACCTTGTCAAGTAGCAGGACACTTTCTCTGCCCAGCTTCTTCTTCCCATCCTTGTCGCGCGTTTTGGCCCAGGCCCTTTTGGATCTCTCCCGCTCTGCCAACTTCTTCTCTCTCTCCTCCCTTCGTCGTTCAAACTCTCGATTTCTCTCCTCGGCCGCAAGGCGATGTTCCTCTGCGCGCTTCAATTGCTTATCATAGTAACCGGGCCGCCGAGTTCGCCGGCGTTGCCCATCGCTGGGAGGCTGGGCTTGGTCATCGTCGTCCCGTCGAGTGCCAGAAGCCTGTGCCACTTCCTCGTCCTTCAGCATGAGATGCCGGGTTGGATGCATCTGCTCCCCTGGTGTTTTGGCGGTTTCATCGTCTTCTTCTTCATCACTGGCCTGATCTGACTCTTCTTGTGGGGTCGTTTCAACCTTTGCGCCGTTTTGTTCACGAGCCTTGATCTTTGCATAGGCTTTCTTCACCTTAGCCTTGTGAATCAGCTGCTTCTTTATCTTCGTAACTATTGAAATGAGTCAGTCAAGTTCGACTCCCATGTACTCTCGGTGTTGGAGCGTCGCTGCGAGAGTGAGCATATGGAACAGTGAGGCCAACCTTTCCTTCGCCATGGTCCATCGGGTAAATTCTCGGGCCCAACTCTGAAGCCATGGCGAGGCTTCTTTTGGCCGGCTGGCGCGTTCTCGCCTGCCTCTAGAGGCCGTTTAGGAGCCATCGGTAACCCACGATTGCGTAAAGGCAGACAAGTCGATGTGAACAGCAGTACTAGCTAATGGTAATGGTCGCTTCTCGGATTTGCCCAGAACTAGCGTTGCCAGCGATTGGTAACTGAATCCTCGTGAGCTTTATAGGCTGGGAGGGGGCAGTTTTAGGAATGATGATGGAGATCACAAGGCATCAGTTAACAGTTCGTGGGTGTGTGAGTGAAGTCGATCGGTGGACAATGAAAGCTGAAAGAGAAATTTTTAGTGGAGTCCCATGATAGCAAGAGCCTTCCTTACCCAATGAATCGCATGCGGCTTCTCCACATTTAATGCCCACGCCATTCAACTGCTCTACCTGCCAACCGGACGAAGCTCCTATGATAAATGAACATCCAGCAACGCGAGGGGTTCTGAGTGCCTCTTGTATCGGCAAATATTGATTGACTCCGTAGCAAGCACCGGCTCGGAAAAGAACAGCCGATTTTGTAGCTTGCTTGCATTGCTCGAAACCTAACGACTGGTTGAGCCTACCCTTGACTCATCTTGATGAGCTGGAGTGAATGAACAGAGGCTGAAGACTCATAAAGCTCCATAGACTCATCATTTGTTAACACTCGCATATCAACGTCATACATCAACGCGGAACTCGCTAACTCGACCTTTATTGCTTATGCTAAAATGTGATGAAATAATGAAATACACATACCATCGGGCATTTTCCCACCCGACTTCTCACTTGGGTGCCATGGTCATTGTGTTGGGTTTCACTTATATAACATCACCGACATGGATTCAGTAAAGCGAAGCCTGGTCAAACACAAGTCTCCACCCAATGCGGATTTTGTGTCTCACATGAGACTGGAAGCTCAATTCATTGCTGATCAATCACCGTTGTGGTTGATTCCCCTTGGTAGCTGGCCCTTGAAGAGAAACAACGAACTAGGAAATGAGACGTGAGGTTCATTTTTAGCCAGCAGCTTTCCTGCAAGAGGGGTGACCGGGACATATGGGCATGTCGACAGCCTAGCAAACGTGTTACCTTGCCATGTGGCCCAATCGTTGCCGTTGAGCGATGGCTTGGAATGAGAGTCCCGCTCGTCTTGATTTCCGCGGCGCGTGAGTTGGGGACAGCCGAAGACGCCACAGGCCAACTTAAAAGTACCAGCCGTACTCACGTATTCCCGGATTTCAGTAGGCTCACTCTTGTAATTGACCAGCTGGTCTTTTCATCTCGGCTCATACAGGCCTCGACTCTCGGCGACCATGGCTCTTTAATGAAGATCAAGTACTAGGTGGGTAGGAGAGACCTAGGAAATCCCGTATGGAAGGAACAAGGCGACCACTGCCGGTACCGGTACTTGCGGGACCTCATTTGAGATAGGGTAGCCAGCTGGGTGAGACTTGCCCACTCTGTGAGAGGCTAAAGTGCTTGCATGAGGTAAGGTACCCGAATGAGGCAAGCAAGGTGCACCACGGTACTGCAAAAGGTACTTACCGATTGAGCCTGCTAGAAGGCCATTAACTCATACTGCACAGTAACATTTTAGAGTTCCACTGATCCAGAAACGGAGTGCTCTCATGACGAACTCTCCTCCACCCGTTTGCGGCCGGACCTTCCTGCAACATCCGACCTCGCGGTCAAATGATTCACCGTCCTGATACTACCTCAACTCCTCAGCTCGAATGCTTTCTTCCGAATTTTCACTCTCGTCCAAGCAGGCCTGCAAAAGAATGTGTCTTTTTCCCTCAAGCGAAGCATGACTTATCTTATCGGCGCTGGCCGAGACACCGCTAGTCGCTGATCCCGCCTGTCACGAATGACGTCTCGGGCCTCTTCCGCTTGTCTACCCAACGCCCACGGTCCAGCTGCTTTATCCCACAGGCTTCCACTTGTCCACCTCAACTGCCGATGCGAGTCTTTCCAGGTCGGGCTTCTGCGTAGGACCGCAGCTTAGCTGTGATGCACGCTGCCTACCATGCCTATCTTCCAGGACGACATTGAACCCACACCACCACCACCGCCACCACCACCACCCGCATCTCAAGACATTAGTATTGAACACCCCTCTATACGATTCCGCCGTCTATCCGAGGAAAGTCTTCGCACAGAACTATGCGAAGGTCCGGTACCCGACAGCCCTCCGCCACCCTCATTTTTGAAAACCGAGGATGTGCCGGCTACGCCCGATAGAGCCGAGTTGATTCAAAGGTTGAAGCGTGCGCAGGATACATCATGGATATCGGAGCGTGTGCGCAGTTACGGCTCTAGCCCCGGCTGCGAAACTCCTACGGAGGTCTCAACCAAGTTTGATTCGGTCCCGCGTCTTGACAGCCCAGTCGATCCTGCAACACCACCTCGCCCGACGTCTCGTTCTTCGGCTTCCTTGTTACCCCCGGCTCAGATCACTCCCAAGAAGGGCGAACCGCAGACATCATCCGAGGGCAGATTGGAGGACGGACTAAATCTTGAGCGACCAAGGTCTGCGCTGCATAGCGGTGACTTCACCCATGACGCACCAAATAGAAGGCCATTATCAGACCTCGATGGACAACCTAGCGATGAACGGCTGTCGTATGCTGGTACTTGGGCTGCCACTTCTCCACCTAGACATTTCGAGCCTTTCCCTAGGGGATTTCCGTCGTTTGATAGTATCGGCAGCGGCAGGTCTGGAACCTCTCCACTCTCGTCCTCGCTTTCAAGTTTTGTTTATCAGTTCCCAACCAGCCCCCTGGTTCAATCCGAGAGCAACGATGAGCTGAACCTACCATCGACTCGCCAACCTATTGACATGCGGGCCTCATGGGATTCCCCAAGGAGACATACTCTTCATGCATTTGGCTCTCCTCCACATCCGTCGCCCTCGCCGCGAGGTTCTTTGTACCCCCGGACGCCCTTGCACCGGCGCGAAGGCTCTTTACCGTACCAAGCACATCAGCCACGACGGTCATTGACCAGCACACCCAATCTCCTACAACACGGCACCCCACCGAGGATACCAGTCCATCTACGTTCGAGACGTCAATCGTCAGGTTCTGACTCATCGCCCATACAACGCGCTGCAATGGTAGGATCTTACGAAGAAAGCATTCTCCGCGGCCGCATGTCCACTGGGCCTTCAAAACCTCTTGAGTTTGTGGCGCAGATTGGTGTCCTGGGCAAAGGCGACTGCAAGCCGAGCCTGAGATGCCCTCCGCATGTGACATTGCCATTTCCTGCCGTCTATTACAGCTACAAAAATACACCTTACGGTCGGTCTCAAGACACTGACGGCCCGAGCCCTTACGTCGGGAATATTGACCTCGAAAACGGGTTGCCAAATCTGAACGAGGATCTTCGAAGTAAACGAAAGGCACAGAGCCGTCATGGCGACAAAAAGTCCAGCATCACCGCTTCGGGTCAGATGGCCACGCTAAGCAAGAATGATCACAGTGATCGCTCAACCCCGCGATCGAAACGTCGCGTTGGATCTCCCAAAGCGCCGCCGGGCGGCAGCTATAGAATACCCGAAAAGGGCCAGATTCAAATAGTCTTAAAGAACCCAAATAAAACGGCAGTGAAGCTGTTTCTCGTACCCTACGATTTGTCCGGCATGGAGCCAGGCACGAAGACGTGGATTCGGCAACGAAGCCATTCGACTGGACCCATCGTGGACAACGTACCTGCGAGCACCGCCCCCTTGCATGCCATGGACCGACCATTGCTCAGGTACCTCATTCATTTGCACATATGCTCCCCGTCCAGCGGCCGTTACTACCTCTACAAGAATATCCGCGTCGTGTTTGCCAACCGTGTTCCCGATGGGAAAGAGAAGCTTCAAAATGAGACTCTGTGGCAAGAGCCTCGCTTTTCGCCTTACAAACACGTTCGGGTCATGCATCCAACACCATCGGAATCGCTTGGACCCGGCGCTACCCTCGCAGCTGACAAGGCGTACCGCAGAAGAAGCCTCGGCGTCCTTGCTGGAGGTTTCCGTCAGGGGTACGAAATCATGGATGGAATAGATCGTCCTGATGCCTCTGCAGTGGATGCTTCATCTTATGAGTCTTATCGTGATGCCATGCCGGTGAGCCCGGTGCCGTTCCGTCTGCCGCTACAAACAGACTTTGCGACTGAAGTTGGCGGGATGGCCGAGGTAAGTACTAGAGCAGAACTCATGGATTCGCCGCAGGCAAATGACATCTCGAAGGGAGAGCCCAGTAACCCAGGCGCAAGGACCCCGTCCTATGAGAAGCTCAACAGAGGAGACATGGGTTACGGTGGAAATGCCTTCAAGTTTGGTCCCCAAGACAGTGTACCGGGAAAGCGTATTGCGGAAGGCCTTCTTTCCCAACGTCTACGATCACTGGGGATGAAAGGTCCGCCTCGAGATGCGGAACACGAATGAGAGGGAACCCTTGATACGAAGTACTGGACTGCTCGATTCATGTAGCCTCTGTGCCTTGGATGTCCATATTCTTGACATATTGACCGATACTCGTAGGTAGTATGGTGGCCCATTCCGCACTTTCATTTGTTTTAGCGACGCCAACACACTTTGCGCCCAGGGCGTACATAGATACCAGATTGTTTACATACGAAAAACTTCAAACAACCACATAGGCCATTCACGCAGGACCGCTCTTGTGACGTGTCGCAGGTGCTGGACTGTGATTACAGCCATGGAAGCTAGCAAACCGTATGATCTTATAATAGTTGCCTTTAAAGTCTAAGAGGGCTATTCTCGAGTAAATATGAACATATGGAACATAATGTGGCAGTATTTTACATTCCGGTTTTATACGAAAACAGGATTCTTACAGTCCTCTGGAGCCCATATCCCAAACTCCGTTGCCAAGTGTCTTTATCCCAATACCTTGTGAAGCATGATAGCGTTATAGTACAGTTCATAGTCCCCTTTATATATTACAGCTGCCCGCTGCGACTATGATCTCTGCAGGCTGCGGGCGCGAGAGACAGGGGCAAGATGCTGCCCGAGATCGTGGTGTCGGCCGGTGCCCGGTTTTGGATTCCTCTGGAAGATGCGGTCGTCGAGCGCCTGCTTCAGAGCAGCGTACTGCTCGGCGCTGAGCCGCGGGGCATCGCGGTGTGGGGTGGCGGCGGGCTGCTCGGCGGCTGTGCTGAGTGCGGATGTGGATGTGGTTGATGTTGATATTTGTGTTGGCGTGTCCTTTGCTAGGGTTGTTGACGGCAGCGCCTTAACGTTCGACTGGAAGCCTACGGCCTTCGGAGTTTTCGGCATGTAGAGGCGTCTTCGGAGGATCCTCTTCATGTCCTTGATCTCGTGCACCTCGAAGCGACCTAGAAACTTGCGCAGCGCAGCGTTGAGCTGCATGCGGTCAGTCGCCGCGGTGGTCTCCTCGAGATTCTCGTACTGGGCCGTGATGAAGGCAAAGTGAAGCTTCGGGTACGCCGTCTGGATCTCCTCGAGCTTCTGGGAGTTCTCGGCCGACCAAACCGCCAGCTTCCGCAGCCGGAGCCACTCGTGCTGCAGGGCGTCGATGAGCGACTTGGGGGCGGCCTGCAGCTCGTGGGAGTTTGTGGCCCTGCGCTTCTCCCACGGAGAGGACTTGCCCTCCTCCCACCCCTTCCAGTGCGGCATGAGCATCTCCTCGCACCAACGCATGGCCGTCTCCCATTGGCCCATCTCGGCCAGGTAATGAATGCTCATAAGCCATGAATGATTTGTCAGATGGAAGCCGGCGGCGACGACTTCTTGAATGCACTTGGCCAAGCCCTTCCCATCATTGCGTTCTCTGAACATCCTGATTTTGACTTCCAATGGCCGGGATAAGTCGTACGCGTGAGCCGCGTGTAGACCAGCGCCCCCTGGGCGTCGAGCCTGGGCGAGAGTATTGTGCCAGGTCTGCTGCCACAACTCCTCAGCCATGCCATATGCTTTCTTCTTGAGGTAGGCCCCCATTATCGCGCCTACGATATTGGAAGGAAGAGGCTGCTCCGTCTTGTATTGAGGGAAGATGTCGGTGTAAACGTTGATGAGCTGCTCTGCAGTGTCAACATCATCGAGCTCAACCAGAAGCTTGACGGCCAGGTCAATTTGGTTTGTTTGTCGCCGTAGTTCCCGAACGTCCCCTGTCACTCCTTTCCAAGACTTGCGCGATGCCCGAGGTCCACGAACCATGGCCTGCAACGAGAGAACCAGGCCTTGGCCAAGTGTTTGGAGACGATTCTTGGACAGCGTGCTTCGGGACGCGGCTTCCAAGAGGGCAACATGACCGTTGAAGGTCAACTCCTGTCCCGCCTTTTGCATGAAAGTCCTGATGCCTTCGACCATGTCCGAATGTCCCACCTTGGCAGCCCCATGAAGAACAATGGCGAAATGCCCTGGATCGGTACTTATATTCTTGTCATGATGGGCCTGTTGTAACAGGCTGAAAGCAGGCTGTATCTGATTGGCCCTGACGAGCGCTTCCAGTAGATTCTGGTACGTTTGCGTATCCCAGCCAATGTTCCTCTTCTTCATCGACTCGGAGAGCTCCTGGCATTTGGCCGCCTTCCCTTGCATGCCATAGAAGAGGATGAGGTGGTTCCATATAGCTGTGCTGGTGATGCCTCGATCGGCAAGGCCAGTGCAAAGCTTCTCAGCTTCTTCCACCTGATTGTTTCGGCAATAAGACATGACGAGAGCAAGGATCATTTCCTGAGTGACGGCAATCCTGCTTCTTTGGGCATTATTGAAGAGCTCGAGCGTATTGCGAAGGTCGCCTTTCTTCGCGCACATGGTCATGGCATGAGCATAGGTATAAGAATCTGGCTCACCCGTCTCACAGATCTCTTTGAAACAAGCCATGACCTTGTCGTAGTCGTTGGCACGCTCATAGGCTTTGAGCAGTGCATTTCGGAGGTCGATATCGGGCGTCACGCCATACTTCTCTTGCATCTTCCTCATCTCGCGCTCTGCTTCGGCTGGACGTCCAGCCTGTGCATGAACGTTGATAAGACTTCTAAACCCTCCAGGGATAGTCAGGTCGAAAGGATGGCAGGTGACGTATCGCTTCCAGAGGCTATTGACCGACTCGACGTCCCCGTTCCGAGCGTAGAGGGCAAGATATTTTTGGAACCCCCATCTATCGAGTTCGCCATTGGCTTCGATCCAGTCATCGTAAAGCCGCGCAAGAGCGGCCGCGTTGTTGGGATAATTGATTTCAAACATGCCGCGCAGGATGTGAGTTACCTTTCCAAACTCGGCAACTTCACGACACTTGTCCCAGAAGTCGTTCAACAATGACGCGTGAGCTTGAAGCTGTGCCCTTCGCGATCGACGCTGCGTATGAATGTTGTTGGCCTGTGACTTCTGTGCTGCAGCTTTCGCCGGTTTTTTGAAAACCTCGAATTGCGCGGAGAGATATTGGTGGTATGATTCCGGTCGATTCATGCCTGAAAGAAAGACTGCAGCTTCAGGAGGGGTGAGAGGCTGTTCCAGAGCCAGCTTGGAAAGCTGTAGCCGCAGCGCGTTTAGCGTTCCCGTCGAAGATGCGTCGGAAACACCGCCAGCAGTCTGGCTTGCCATGCCTTTTTGCGCTACATACTTTTCAAACTGCATGACCAAGGACGTGAAGTTGGGAATCGCCGTGAGCTGGGTCAGGCAATTCTGACTCAGCTTGCCCTGCCAGCCCATCCTTGAGCCAGCTTGGGAAAATGCCGTCCATATATCGATCACCATGACCCAGTTCTGTCGCTTCACAGACTGGGAGAAGAAATAATCAAACCCGCTCGAAAACCCCTTGGACAGGGACGTCTTTAGCAATGCTAGAGCCTTCGCGTCTTCCTTGAAGCGCATGAACAGCTTGACGGCGACCATTAGTAGCTCGTCGGTCCAGCTGTTGGACTCCATCTGCCGGAACAAGGCCATGGCCCTTCCATTGGGGACAATCCCGGAGGACGAAGAGAGATACATGATGACTTGAGCACGTGTTTTACGCCGGGCGTCTTTGGCAAGAGCACAGTACTTCTCCCAAAGATCGTTAAACCGACCCTCTCCGGGTCGAGAAAGTAGGTCCCGCAAATAGACATCCACGGCTATTTGGTCTGTGGAAGGAGCTGTCTGGTCGTATTCCCCTTGTGCCTGCGCCATGACTTCATCGAGCGTCGTTCCGGGTCTGACACTGTGCTCGAATAATGGAAATATTGTGTGGAGCCGGGTGTTGACGTATTTTCGGCCCGACTTTCTGGTCCCTCGAGGGGAGGAGGGTTCACGAGGCCCGGCATCCTGCGGTGCCCTCTGTGCTGAGGGTGACGAGGAAGAGGTGTAGCTTCTCTTGTTCGAGCTCGCAGCCGAGGCTAGATCGTCCTGAATCCGTAGGAAGTTGGGGCATAATCTTTGAATGGGCGTATGTGTGGCGCGGGAGGTTGAGAAGGTAAGAGGCATGAACGAAGCAACCAAGCTCGGCGCAAGCGCTGCATGGCCAGCATCATCTTTGATGAGACCTGGGCCATGCTCCGACGCGGGCCATAGACCTTGCGTTTCTAGAGCCGAGGCCCCATGCTGCCAAAAATCCGCATGTAGTTTGCGTCGGGATCCAGGGAAGACGCTCGATCGTGGAAGAACGCGAGAGACTTTGCAGGTTTCTGGTCCTAGGGTGGTTTTCAGGAGCATCCGTGACAGCAGGCCCGGTGGTGTCGAATTTCAGGTATCGCAACGCTAGCAAGAGCTCAGATCGTTCTGTTGGCCGGGGTCGATAGCAGCGAAGCGACTTCGAGGAACAGAAGATATTGGAGACGTCGATATGTGCGGTGCGATCGAGCTATACCTTGAATTCCCAATACAGAACGCTTGGCAAAGCATGGAACTGAGCGGACTATAGCAGAAAGCGAGAAGAAATAGACGTTTCAATGGCGTCGACCAGCAGCTTCATATACATTGGGTTCGGGGGCGGGTGATCGAAATAGCAGGTGGAAGCGTTTTTGTTCGATGTCGTTGACGATATTGATATTGGGAAATGCGTTACTAGAAAATATGGACTGATCCCGACAGCGACCGAGCGGGCCTGGTAGCCTTGCCATTCCAGGCTTAACGCAGTCCCGATAAGGCCGTTATCGACGCCCAGCAGGACCCTGAGACCACGGATCCCATCAGGCCATGCACCGGATCTAATGACAAAAGTGGCCCACGTCGACAGACTCGCATCATCAGAACGAATGACACAGAACTTGAAGCTGGTTCTTGGTCCTATTTTATGGAAAATTGACTATATAATGGTACATTGAAGGGGAGCTAAAGGCAATCTTTTTGTTTTCCACCTATTTCGCAAAGGCAAGGTGCCCATAAAGGGTGATCAAATCAAGGCGTCATCTTAATCGTTACACGCAATGTCTTCGTCAAGCAGGATTCATCGATGCGAATACCGGGACGCCGACGCCAAGTCATAACCTCATAGTTGATTATAAGTACAACCTTTGTCGCGTGAGCAACAGTGGGAGGGGGGGCATATTGTGCTTCCACTGGATGCAATATTCGACATGGTTTTGGAGCCGTCATTCACGACCTGTGCATTTCTCGCGTGCCGTCTATCCGTACCTCGTTCCTGAGACTCGACAACAGATCGGCGGACCGCTGCCCTTCGGTGTCTTGCCTCTGCGCTCGTTGACCACCACGGCCCCTGCTCCTTGACCTCGGCCGTGGCGGGTCTAGTTGTGCTTGCCCGGCGGATGCGCCGCCTCGCGAGGGGCAGTGTTCTCGACGAGCTTTCTGTATGTGATGGTGGAGGAGAAGGTGGCGGGTAGGGGAGAGCAAGGCGGGAGTGGTGGTGCGAGAGGTATAGTCGAAGGGAGAGGTAGCTCGCCGGGGCGACCGGCCACGCAATGTGCTGGATTCATCGGGTCGCATCTGCTTGACGTTTGCCCTCGTCATACTACGATCTCTCTTGCGGCCGCGCATGGCGTCGGGGTCTGCTGCTGAGATATTGGAGGTGGGAAGTTCCCGGAGGGCGGTGCCAGACTCAATGCTCATTGTATACGATGCTGTAGGCGAGAAGCAAGGGGTTGCAATTTTGGTGAGGTATGCGTGCTGCTTGTGATGCTATTCGTGCCCAGATCACGGAACTGGAGAGAAAGGCCAGTGGTGATGATGACAAAGGAGCAAGGGAGGTAGGCGATGGGAGTGAAAACCAGCAGTCAATGGCAAAGGGCTTGAGGATACGGTTATGGTTGAGTAAGGTTCGGGTAATGTTGTATCGTATCGTCCTTGTGGTAGGAGAGGTGTATGAAGTGATGGCATGCAGTCACCTTGGTTGGGCGGGCGGCAGGGACTTATCAACATTTTGGAGAGGCAGGCACCATTCTCACCATCCCTCACAAAACATAACTGGAACCATTGTTCAAGGGGGATCGTCTCGGGTCACCTGGACGCTCATCCCCCTTTTGATGCTAGCCCGGGCTGGTACGCCAGCGCCGTTGTCATGGCCCAAGCCGGGCCCAAACCTTGCATATCATGTGTGACTACGAACGCCAGAGCCCGTCTGGGTTTGTGCGTCCACCGCGCGGGGAACCGGGAGCCACGCACGCAGCCAGCGCTATCTGGGTGCTGATCAAGGCACAAATGTCAGATTTCGAAACACACGCCAAACCTTGCCGTGCAACAGGGGAGGGGGGGACGGGGAAAGGGGGGGAAAGAAGAAACAAAACAAAACGAACCGGGGAGGGAGGGAACCAAGAGGGTGGGCAGGCGAATGTTCGTTGTTCTGCTCTTCTTCTCCAACAACTCCAACACGACCTTTGTCTTGGCTTAGACTTGGCCCATCATCATGGCTTACCCGTGGCTTGCCGCTGGCAGCTGGTGGGCTACACCGAGGACAACAACCATCCCTTGCCAGCCCTTGCTTTGCCTCGGAAGACCGACTATCTCCTCAGGCACGGCTCGCTTGCCGCACTATTTCTTTCACTTATGAGACCCCGTTGCATGAAGATGATCAATGCATTAATATTACAATGCAGCAACAGCCATCCTCGTCCGTGCGAGATGCAGGCACCTGAGCCGAGCCATCCCTTGACGTGTGGTTGGTTGCGGCCTCACCACCTTGCATGACCTGCTTACGAACCGCGTGGGCCCTTGCCCGCGATCGCTTAGGTAGTTAGATAGCGGTGCCTTGGGAATCGCACCATTTATGAAGTCTTCGGCAGCTAGCCAAGGCCAAGCCCTCAATTTGTTGGACCGTTTTCCGTGTGCTGTGTCGACGCAAAGCGCCACAGGCCAAGTGTGATAACAACAGCATCCGGACGCTTCTATGCGTTTTGCTTTCTGGCCTCGTCATCCATTGATAACGGCAAGCCAATGAGAATCCAGGCGTCCAGCACCCTCACATGCTCAACCAGGCAGCCCATCCAACTCTCCCGCTCTTTCCAAACTCTCGGCGGACTGTTTGCCCCCCCCGGCAGAGCAATTGACTCCATCCTGAACTTGCCCTTCGAGCAGAGGTGGTGGGGATGACGGACGTTGTGCTCCTCCGTTATCATGTTACCATCTTGTGGAAACATGTCCAGCCAGACCCATGGGCTGACCTCGGTCAACCTCTCCGTCGTAGACATCATGCTGAATCAGCTGTTTTGGACTAATGTTCAGTATCAAAACTCCGTATATCCGACCTCGACGTGGCCTCTACCCCGTAGCTGGCATCACATGTGAAAACGGCACAGAAAATCTAGGCCTTGGCATTATCGACGCCACCATCCCTTTCCAAAGGCTTCTTCCACTGTCTGCCCCAGATTCTACGTTAATGTCATGAAACCAAAGGATCCCAAACGTTGCAATCGAGACTACAGTGCTGCCAAGCCGTTTGAGAGGAAGCTTCCGTACGTAATCCTGCAGTCGCTCTGACTGTGGCATGACACCATGCCACAGATTGATGATTGGCCCCGTACCTTAACCCGGGGAAGAGGATCCAGAAGCCCATGGCAAACGGGGGGCTTTACCGTCTATAGTAAGGCACGGAAACAGGGCTGGCTGCTTGTCTACCTTGCGAACAACAACAACTGCATGAAGCAAAGTGGTCTGGTTGGTTGCGTGTCACTGCAAGTGGATGATGGCTGCTGCTGCCTGAGATCCGGCGGTGGAGCCCTGGCGCGCTAGTGCATTGGTGCTCTGGAATTGCCGTCATCGAGCACGCGACGCAGTGAACTGGCCTCATAACTTGGTCTTCTAGACTTCGATGTTGCCGCCCTCTAATACCTCTCGCCTCTGGTGGCTTGCCTGGGAGGACTAACCTCCATGCCATCCGCCATCAAGCTCCCCCCCTAAGCTTCCATGCAGCTAAGCTTTCCTTCTTATCTCGGTACTCTCCAGGTTTCCACATATCATGCTACCCTAGATCTGTCCTGTCCACGGCTAAACTTCCGCGGGTGCCTTCGACCCCCTTGCATCTGATCTTGTTGACAACCTAGCTTCCACTCGCTACCGGACTTAACGCTACTGCCTCTGGTTCCAGTGGCTTGAGGTCGTGGCTTTTGGGCATTCATTCTCCTTACCTGCTCATGATCACATTCATTCCACTCTACCCTCGGAACAGTGCTTTTCGTTGTGAGCCTGGCGCTCACCCCCTAACCACCCCATGCCTCGCAATCGTCCGGCGACGACAGGCTACGAACGCCTCGCCCAAGCCGATCAGTTCAGCGACGAATCCGACGATGACTACCTCGCAGAGTCATCTGCCTCCCTGCAGCCGGCTCACGCCCCGCGCTACGCCGAAACCGCCCAGCCTAGGCCTCAGTCTGGCATGACAAGTCCTGGGGCTACGAGAACGAGACCTATGATCCGGAGGCGGACGGGCAGCGGCGCGGGAGTAGACCTCAAGGCAATCAATGCACGCTTGGAGCGCTGGGCGGATGAGATCGCCACCCGCTTCAAGCGCATGCGTGTCAGGGCTCGTCCCGGCGAGGAGGAGCGCTTGGAGATACACTACACCGTCTTCCAACCCCCTGAAGGCGTTCGACCGATAACAACCGAAGCACTGGCTGAACCATCCCCGACCGCCATGAGCAAGGAAGAATTTGAGGCCATCGTTGAGAGTGTGAGGTCTGCCATTCGCCAGGAGGTACACCCTAGCATGATCTCTCAAGGTAGCTCGGGTAGTTACTTCGCCCGTAACCCAACTGGCAAGATAGTAGGCGTCTTCAAGCCCAAGGACGAGGAGCCTTACGCAGCGGGAAACCCCAAGTGGAATAAGTGGATTCACAGGAACCTATTCCCTTGCTGCTTCGGACGAGCTTGGTGAGCAGACTTACCCTTGCGTCTGAACATTTGACAAAATTTCCCGTGCTGACTAGCATACCATAGCCTGATTCCGAATCTTTCCTACGTCAGCGAAGCGGCAGCATATGTACTGGATTGTCAGCTGCGCACACATCTGGTTCCTTACACCGACGTCGTATGGTTGTCCTCGAAGTCGTTCCACTACCCCATGTGGGACCGCCGCAACTTTCGACGCAAGAAGAGGCCCCTTCCCGCGAAGCCAGGCAGCTTCCAGGTCTTCCTAAAAGGCTTCAAGGACGCTAACGTCTTCCTCCGAGAGCATCCCTGGCCAGATCAGTACTGGGGGGGGTTCCGAACAGGTGAAGGGAGGCGATCCAAGCCGAGGACATGGACAGATAGCTGTCGGCCGACGAGGACGCCATCGCCAGACGACGCTGATTTCAGTGATCACGAGCGTGAAAACGAAGAGAGCCAGCCGTTGTCCCCGGATCAGTTCAGATGGACGGAGCCTCTAAAACAGTCCTTCCGAGAAGAACTGGAGAAGCTGGTCATCTTGGATTACATCATGAGGAACACGGATCGTGGGCTTGATAATTGGATGGTCAAGGTGGACTGGGAAAACGAGCGTGTGTCTATTGCGTCAGAACCTGTCCAGCTGAACATGGAGCCTGTCTATGAGGAGAATGGGGGACCGCGCCCCGTAGACTTGTCCCAGAGACCTGCTCCGGCCACGCGCGCTTCCTACCCTTATAGAGCCCAGAAGCCCATGGACGCGTCTAAGCAACGACCGGCTGCTACAGGACCAAAGATGGTCGTCGGTGCTATTGACAACTCACTATCGTGGCCGTGGAAACACCCCGACGCCTGGAGGAGCTTCCCCTTTGGCTGGCTATTTCTCCCCGTGGACCTCATCGGCCGCCCGTTCTCGCAGAAGACGCGCGACCACTTCCTGCCGCTGCTCACCTCGACGGCGTGGTGGAGCGAGACGCAGCTCGCCCTCAAGCGGATCTTCCAGGTAGACGAGGACTTCAAGGAGCGCATGTTCGCGCGGCAGATTGCCGTCATGAAGGGCCAGGCGTGGAACGTCGTCGAGACGCTCAAAACGCCCGACCACGGGCCCCTGGAGCTGACGCGCCGCACAAAGGTGTGCGTCTGGGACGACCTCGTCGAGGTGCCTGTGGCCGTGCCCATGCGCATGACATCGTCGGAACTGCGGCGCAGTACCGACGGCTTCCGCCCGTCCATGGACGAGGCGGATATCGCCAGCTCAGCTCCCGTCAAGCATGTGCCCGTGGACGATCTCCTGGGCCTGGCCAGTGCGCCAGCCGAGATGCCGCACCCCGGGCACTTCGAAATGTCCAGTCCCACAGGCGAAGACGCCGTCTCTCCTAGTGAAATCCTACCCAGCGACTCGGGTGCCTCGCCCACCCCGAGGACGCCTCAAACCCAAGCCCCGGCGTCGGCGGAAGCCCAGCGCGCTGGTCATCATGCAGGGGACCGCTTCGGCGTGCCCACGCGGACGCTCAACGTCTACGAGCCGCCCCGGCAGGACAGGCGACAGCAGCACCATCATCATCATCATCAGCGGCACCAGCGGCGGTACTCGTACGCGACGCCCGGCACCCGCCGCAACAGCAATAGCATAGCCCAGAACCTGTACGGCGGCAACGACGTGCGCCAATCGTACGAGGGCGAGGATGCTGACGGAGGAGACTTGGGGTACGCGGCGGCGGAGGGTCAGATGGGCCATCACCGCAAGGTCATTGTCGAGCGTCTGGAGCAGGTCAAGACCAACCCTGTCTTTACCTGGTGCTGATACAAGATGCCTGTCCATCATAATAAAACAGAAGACGCTCGTGCCCCCGTGGCATCCCTAAGCAGTAGAACCCAGGAAAGATTCCTTCTCGTAGCCCAGGTGATTAACAGAGAATGGTGGTGTCCACCGTCCCTCCACCTTGCCCGTTTCCCCCTGCTCGACCCGCAAGCCCATCCACTTGAACCACCACGGCTCCTTGTTTCCCAGGGGCCAAATTACCGTCCTTGTTCCCTTTTCCCTCCCTCGGTCGCCATCATATCCCGAACGGATGGCCTGGCGGTTTATGACAAAAGTCCCCCCCTTCGGCCCGTCACCCTACCTACCCCCGGCTCGAAAAGGCACCTGGACCACGCAGGGCCGCACACAGTAGAGCTTGCAACACCCCCTCGCTTAACCCGCGCATCACGGCATGACGTTCTCCTAATGCATGCACCCTGAGGATCCAGGCGCCAAGACCGGTGATCCACAGTCAGCCCGGAAGCGAGCTGAGGGACCAGGTGCTTTCCAATGTCTTGATGGCATGCGATTGTAGCCTGTTGCACAGCATTGCGCACCTGGTGGATACTACAAAGCCGTATTTTGCGACGTGATCTATCGCAATGCTTCCCTTGCTTGGCAGAATAGCGTATCGTGGGACGGATCCCTCCCCTCCCTTTCCGGACATGTGTGATGATGACTTTGAAGTCTAATAAGAAAAGGATGAAATGGCTCAACCACGCCATCGACATGGTGATCAGGAGCTTCGTGTCTGACGGGTGTTTCTTCGTCCTTGCGTGTGTCAAGAGAACCGCACCGACACTGTGGTAGTCCCGACACTATGGTTCCGTACCCGAGCATTTGGGTCGGCAAAAAAAGGGGACGAGCAAGGTCTACCCCTGTCCGAGTTCCCAGCACCACGGGTCAGATTCCATGGAGTCGGGCAAGCAACGACTATCGTTGGCGCGCACTCTTGCTAGCGGATCCTCCAATCCTCCCACGAGCGCTCTTTGCCAAAGACAGCCCTGTGTTACGGAGCACTGAAACCATGAAACCTCTTGTCAGGCTTTTGTAAGCTCCCTGGGGCGGGCATGGGAGTACAGCAGCCACCCGGTGCCACGGCAGGTGCCTGGGACGGCATGGTTGTTGCGCCGGGCTTGCTCGTTTTGAGTCCTTCTGTGCCAGATCATTCGTTGATTGTCCATGCTGCCACAGGCATGGATTCTGAAACAGCTTACACCTAGACGTGGCTGAATGCCACAGCTTGCTCGTCATACTGCTACGCTGACAACTGCAAGAAACCACGATGCCGTGTGCGCATACAGTGGGCCTCATGTGACAGCCCTAAAGGAGTTATGGGCGCTCCGGATTCCCTGGTACGTCGTGCTCAGTATCGAACGAAGAAAAGCATGATCCGAGGACACCAGGAGCGTCGTTTCCGAATCCATCTCACACCCAGTAGTCGCTCGTAATTCGTAAAGATTTCATATCAGACGATTCCCAACGTGCTCATTTTGTGCGGCGACATCCTCTTTTAGACTTCCCCTCTACCAGCGACTCGTACTGTGTCCGGTTCACGGACACAGCACGAATTACCCTTTCCTGGGAACCACGTCTCGGTGCTTGGGTGGGCAGCGGCACCCACAAGGGACGGAGCCCGCAGCTGTGGTTCGGCATTCATACAGGGGCGTAGGAGACCCCTGTCGGCGAGCCGTTCAGTCGGCGCTGGTACCAGCTCTTGACGGAGTATGGAGTGCCGGCTGCTTCGCAAATCTACCAATCTTATCTTCTCTTATATATAGCCCAAGTGGGAACTCCCGATCGAAAGCGTACTACTACTGCTGGTACCATAAATGACAAGTGGTCCTTCAACTACCATATCCTAAATTGCATATGAGTGCCGCGGTGGCACAGACGCACCTAGTGACGCTCATTAGACCGTCTGCTTAGCTCCGTAGTCAGAAAACCCAGCATCATGGGACAGTCATAGGAGAGCAGGTCCTGGATGCCCTGTCCTTCGGGCTCGTAGTCTTAGCTTATAGTACTGTCGAAGCAACAGAAAGGAGGACGAGCCCACCTAATACGTGATGGAGGTGAAATCGGAACCCCTCTCTCCCACTGGGCATGCAAAGACGCGTACGATAAACGGCCACTTATCAGGGGGGCGGTGAGCCTGCGGGCGGCGTTGGGAGCGGAACGGCTGCCGAGCCTTGCACCCGCGAATCGACAACTCCGTGTGGTCTTGTTCTCAGTGGGCTGATATCACGGAGGGTGGATCACCCTTGTCCTTTAGCCCCATACAGGCATTCCATCGTGAACATCAGCCCAGCTTGAGGAGCCTAGGTTGAAGTGCCAGCACAGCAGGGAAGGGCCAGCTCATTGCCCAGAAGGGAAGCAAACCCCCCTCTCGCTCCATCCCCACAGTACATGGCTTCCAGAAACCACTGCCGCTCACTCCGCGCACCCATGGTTGTTTCATGACTGGAGAGACTGAGAGGTAGGGGGTTGCCCTTTCGAAGCCTATCATACTGCCCAAACCCCCATTCTTCGGTATGACAGGGTATCGTATGTGGGATGGAGACCAGACGATATCCACCGCCCAGCATGAAAGCTGCGAATAGCCAGTCTGGTGCAACGTCATTAACCAGGATGGGTTTGACTCGCATCGATGAGGCTTTTCTTGCACCAGGTGCTCCTCTGTATTGGGAGAAGTCTGAGCTGGATGAGGTTGACACAGTTGTGTTGCCGGCCCGCATGGGTTTCTGCACACGAAACCCAAGGTGCCGCTGCCGCTGTCCCTGCAGCCCTGGTTTTAGAAGGATGACCTATACTTCATTGATCGTTGTCGATAGGATCAGCGACCAGTCAGACGTGGAAACGTAAAGACACGCCGCTTTGAAGGACCCATAGCTTCCCGTGAAGGTCGAAGATCGATGAACCTGGTAACCCACCCCCTTGGCTTGGTTGACCGCCCACCCAATTAAAGAAATTAAGGCAAACAAAACGGCTAGGGGTCGCAACACATGATAGCGTCGAGAGGGAACGGGGCATATAATGCTGGCATGGCAAGCTTTGCCGAATTGGGCCACACGGTCCTAGAATTGTCATGGCATGTAAGTCCGCGAGATGGGATGCTCGTGGTACCTATGCGTTAGGCAGCCATGACTGTCCAAAGTGGGTGACGCTGCGGTGAAGTTGACAGGAGAAGCAGGCTTTTCGTGTTGAGAACCCCTCGATTGCGATATGCACGCAATGTATCACCGGGTCTAGCCACACATCAATATAGTGCGTCACTGCATGCGTATGCTAGCACGTCTACCGGCATGAAGCACTCTGACGGCGGTGCCCAGGCGAACCGGGGCCCGGCGTCAGGGTCATGGAGATGAGGTATCCGTACACCCACGTATCCTAGATCATCCTTGCGGTTTAAATCCGAGAGCCACCAGTATGGCCAGCTTGCTGCAGCCGGCTTAGCAGGCTGGTGTTATTGCTCCACCTGATAAAGTGTCTTCCTGCGATCCATACCTCTCTAGCACGTCTCTGGGGGAGCTTGCGAGCACATGGCATACGCTTGCCGCCAAAGGGGACGGGTGCTGTGCTAGGGGTGGTTCGTGTAAGTGCGGATCAAGTTTGGCCAGAGGCCCACGCACGACTTCTCCAGTCTTTGTCATTTATCGCAAATCCAGCTTTGGAATCCATACAGAACGCCTTGAAAGTGTTTGCAGAACGAATAAGAAGCTTCCTGGCTTGTGTAAGTCGTGTCGGAAACTGCATACGCAGTGGCATCCATGCAGAATGCAGCCAGAGTAAGCGTCAAGTCCGTTCCCAACGAGTTGTGTGCTGACTCTCTAAGCGATGGCACTGCTCCCCTGGATGCAGCCTTTGAAGAGACTGTTCAAGTCTTCGACCGGGTGTATCAGGAATATGCTCTAACGAATGGAACATACTTCGCACCCATCGATGAAGTACGACGCACCAGACCTGGAGACATAAATCTGGCCTAATTTGCTGATCAATCACTAGCAAGAAATCGGACGGCTCGAGACAATGCACGGGGTCTTTCGTGTCGTGTTTGATGGAAGACTGATATTCCCACCAGTCCGATCGCCGAGGAGAATCCTAGATTGTGGCAGCGGAGGGGGTGATTGGGCTGTTGAAGTGGCCGAACAGTATCCCGAAAGCGAGGTTAGTTGACGCAGCATTCGAGCGTTTTCCTGCGTCCATTGGGCGTAAGCTCCTTCCCCCCCCCCTTTCTTCTTACAGCGGTTGGCCTCCAAAGTCCGGGACCATACCACAGCCTTTTTGCGACACATGTACAATATACTGGGCTTCTGAAAACTGCTCCATCGCGGTCGACAGCATGTTGTCAGCGACATTTGGCAGCCTTCTTACACCGTAGCATCAACTTTCTCCTCTTGTTTTCTTCCATGAAGTATGTCAACGGAAATAGCCACTGATAGATCCTCAGGTGCTAGGAATCGATGTCAGCCCTCACACGATGCCAGCTTACTCGCCACCCAATGCGGAGTTCCAGATCGATGACCTTAACGGGCGGTACGGATTTGTTCATTAGATGGACGTTGATGACTTAGTGGCTAATGCCCTATGCAGATTCACCTTTCAATCGAACCACTTTGATGTCGTCCATAGTCAAATGATGGCGGGCGGGATACATTCGAATCGATGGCGGAGCTACCTCCGAGACATCTTCCGGGTTCTCCGTCCGGGAGGGTGGGCTCAGATGGTAGAGATATATTTCAATGCACAATCTGACAATGGTACATTGACAAGAGGCAAGGATAACCAAGTTCGAGACGGTGAAATGCTGGCGCTAACCCTGCGCGAGTAGATAATGCACTGTCGAGATGGTCGTCAAACTATCTCGAGTCCATGCATCCGTACAAGGATCCCCGGGCACCGTTGCAATTAGCGACCTGGATGCGAAGTGCTGGCTTCGTAGAGGTCGAATCGCGGCTCATCACGTTGCCCATGTGCGCATGGTCTAGTGGTAGGAGTGACGCCTAGAATGAGACCTCCAAGGTCGCTGACTCGTGGTGAACTACAGAAAGTAGGGATTATAATATTGGGGAAGCAAACGCCCCCCAGGTGCAAGAGCTTCTCTACTCTCTCGGGTTGTATCCTATGACCCAATTCAAAGGGTAAGCGAGGACAAGGACTGATACTATGCCGGCTGACATTATTCGCAGGATGGCGTACGATGACTTCGAGACGTTGGTGGAGCAAGCCAGGGCTGAGGCCAGTGATCCAGCATTCAAGGTAGGGAAATGCTTTCCTCCAAGGAAAGAGGATCAGAAGACTGATAAGCGTGACGTCTGCAGGCATATTTTCCCTTGTAAGTCTTGGGCATTGATGCCATAGAATCCAAGTACGAGATGCTTACCGGGCGACCTATAGGTACGTTTGCATTGGACGAAAGCCACGCCAATAATCGGACCACGAGAGAGCCGCTTCTGCCATGCTAAAGCAAGGCTCACGTCCAAACAACGAAGCCGTTTCGTGTCGAGATGAGGAAGGGAGGTCCAGGGCTCTAATTTGAGCTCGTTAGGGAAACGAGAAGTGACGATGCTTGAGAGGAGCACGGACCGGAGGGAGAAGCGTTAGATGTAGGTAGTTGAAAGAAGGTTGGTGGGGGGCCAGGTGGCGGTCGCTTGTTTGGATTCGGAACCTCCGTAATCTTGCAGAGAAGGTACCTCCAGGCCGGCCCGTGACGTCGGTATAGCAGAAGGCATCGGCAAGGGACGTGCTTATCAACCGGTCCAGTACCTTCGAGTTACATTGATGCCCCGTGTCATGTCCCCAATGAGGCACCCACCCTGGCTACCTGTACGTTTAGAGGAACCCGAGACGAGGGTAGCGGTTGACCTGCACTGAGAGATCGGCGGAATGACCAGCTTGGAAGTTGATCTTGGTACCTGGGGAACGGCGAGCGTAAGCCGAACAGCCCGTGAAGAAATGGAGGGTAGCATCATATCCAGTCTCGTGCAGGCCTGGTCTACATGAGACAGCAAGCTCACTGGGCACTGTCTCGGCTATTTCACCTGCCACCCCCCTTGAGTGGGTGTGGTGCGTCCCTCAAGATTTACCGCAATTTGCTGCGAGGCGTTTACCAACCCATCAGGTGCAGCCTATGGGGTGCTGCGTCCTCTACCAAGGATTACAGTCGACGATGTTCTGCATAAATAATGGACCTCAGCATGCCTCTCTTCTCCCATACCGCGGGGCCAGTCAAATGGCATGACGTGTTCACCAGAACCTCTTCAATTTCAATACGGACCGAGCAGTGGCCAAACCTGAGTTCTTTGCCCATTGATTCTTCCATCGATTGATCCGGAATAAGCTTGTGTAACCGACGATCTTTCGGCACTTGCCAGACATCAAGGAGCCCATGACGGGACTTTGGTGGTCCACTGGACTCTACAGTATCCCACTCATATCTGGAGAGCACTGGTGGGCGTGGGCATCCCTGTATCGGAAACATACCCGGCGACCAGCACCCTTGTTTTCGCATGAGCCTAAGAACGCCGCTACAGTCAGGTGACTGCGCCTGAAGCTTCTCTGATGTTCGCGGCCAAATTGCGACTAAAGTGGTGCATGCGGGAACAACGTGGTCAATGAGTCAGACTGGACCTTGCACTACATGCTTCTGTATGCACAAATATCGAACTGTCCTACGTACACATTCAAGTGACAAGAATATACCCATCCATCAGTTCCCCACATCTCGACCTCTGACCCTGCGGACGAGGTAGTGTGGAGGTGGCTGGGGCTCGTTAATTGGACAGCTTATCGACCAATGAACTAAGCTCATCTCGGGAAGCTTGGCCAAGCTCAACGGTTTTATCAAATTTCACGACATCCAAACCATTCGGCCTTGAGTCAACGATCTGAAGCTCAAAATGCTACCCAGAATGCCAACACCCGCTATACGAGTAGCGCAACTACGCCCATTCAGCGCCCGTGCTGTCTATCAGCCCTGGAGGGCCCGAACCCAGCCATCGATCCGTCTCTACTCTTCAGCCAGCGAAGATGCTCCACCACCGCTGCTACAGAAGCTAAAGGGCGACTTGAAGACGGCCATGCGGGCCAAAGACGGCCCGCGCCTTTCTGTCTTGCGGACCATCATGTCGGCGAACCTCAATGCGTCCAAAACCTCCTCGCCGATCCGGACCGACGTGCAGCTTGTGGGATTGATACGGAAGCTCCAGAAGGCCTCCTACGACTCCGTCGCTGATGCTGAGGCCGCCGGCAGAAAAGACTTGGTAGAGAAGGAACAGCAGCAAATCCAAATTTACGATGAATATCTTGCCGACAGCGGCGTCCAGGCATTGAGCGCAGATGAGTTGTCGACTCTGATACAAAGCACCATCGAAGAGGTGCAAGCTGCCGGCACTGAAATCAAGAACCTTGGCCAGGAGACCATGAAGCGCATCGTCGCCGCAGTGAAAGGCAAGGACGTGGATATGAAGACGGTGTCGAAAATGGTTCAAGAAGCGGTCAAGAAGCAATGAGCGGCATAGCTCGATAGGCGGGCGACATTGTACAACATTTCTCAACATTTGTATAAATAACGGCCTCTGAGGCGAAAACACTCACCACTGTATAATATACTCAGAACAACAGAAACTGATTGGTGACGAGCGACGTCGTGCAGGAAGCACTGAAGTTCCGTGAGGCTTGTTACGAGTGAGCATAGAGCCACTTTGTCACGTTGGAGAAAAATACGGTACGTGTATGGTGACAATTTCGGCTAGACTGAGTGAACTGATAAATGCTCTCGGCATCTGCAACCTCTCTATAAGTAGGTAGGTAGGTAGACAGTGGGGGTCCACAGTCGACAGCGGACAGTCTCTCGGGGTGAGTCATTCTAGCCGAGTAGTATGTAATTTCAGTCATGTTGGAAACAACAATTTTAGACATAGAACCTAGAGCCTCTGATTAGGCGGCAACGACATCGCATTTCTTCATATCTTGGGCACCATGTCTCGGCAAAGCATCAGCTCTGGGACTAAATTCGAAGCCGACATTGCCTATTCGAGGGCTGTTGTCGTGGACGGCTGGATCTTTGTTTCGGGAACCACAGGGTGAATATCTCAAACGCCACCATCGACAGACCGCGGAATCTAACTGATTGCATAGGTACAAACCGTCTGGCGAGATCTCCGAGGACGTTGTCGAACAGACAGAACAGACGCTCCTCAACATCGAGAGGGCGCTGCAAGAGGCAGGGTCATCGAGCAAAGACATTGTCCGTGTGCGTTATCTCTTGCCGAACAGGAATGACTTTGAGAAGACGTGGCCGGTGTTGAGAAGATGGTTTGGTGATGTGAGGCCAGCAGCGACGATGGAAGAGGTCAAGTTGATGAAGGAGGAAATGAAGATTGAGATTGAAGTGACGGCCAGGAAGGCGACAGAGGCATCGCGTTAAAAATTCGTTTAGGTGAAGCTACCGAGAAGTATCGGCGTGGAAAAGGCGGTTGCCATTGTAACCAGGCTCGAGGTCGAGAGCAAAGCAAGACCACTTAATCCATGCCCAGAAGTGCAACCGCCCGCCAGCCTTGACCCAACAACCATTAAAACACCCCCAAGCATGGCCGTGAGTGGGGAGGTAGTGAAGGGCCTGCCGGTAACCAGCGAAGGTTTCAGTGCAGCTGTAAGCCAAGCGCCGCAGACCGTTCCAAGCCCAAAGATGCAACTCTGACTTGATGACATCGTGATACTCGATGTTTGGCCGCGCAAGGAGTTCCAGAAATGGTTGCCGACTTCCTCATAGGCCCCGGAGATGCCAACCATGGAACGGCGTCTCAGGATTGACAAAAGCTGGGAAGCACTGATGAACAGCCCGCCCAATACAGGCCACCAGTTCTCAGTTAGCGAGCTGGTCTGCAAGAGAACCATTCCCGAAGCCCACACAAGTCCTAGGATGAGCAGAGTAATACTGTACGAGAGACCCAGGGACTGGTTGATGGTCACAACTTCTGGCTTCACCTGGGCCGCTTGCTTGCAGCGCTTCGCAAGGTCTGCCAAAAAGCCTGACCAGAGTATACCACCAAGCACGCCCCCAGCCGCGGCGTAGAACCCGTGGGGCACTCCAGCGGCTGCTTGCGCAAGGGCAAGTTCTGGCCCAGACGCGGAAATGGCCATGCCAACGCCGAGCAAGGCGCCGCCAAGGATGTTCCCGTCATACGTAGCGAAAAGACCCAGTGGCGAGGAACTTCTGGGCTGCAACTTCACGTGCCCGCGGCGATTGGCGAGCGTGTAGATGGCCCTACATGCACGATGAGCATCCACTGCAAGGTACCATGGGAGCCTGAATGGCATTCAACCGATCCGCAAGTCACTTACCCCGTGAATACAGTAGCGGAGCAGAAACTTTGCAGTAGGTGCCAGTCCTGCAGTCTCATTTGCAAGGCAACCACGGAGGATTGGGCGAGACCGGCAGCCGTCAAGGCAGCGCCGAAGCCGAGTCCGCTCAAGCACGCCTCCATCTAGGATTCACCGGGGCTGGCCGGTTTGCATGGATTGGGGGAATGGTGGCAATCGGCAGCGGGAGCAGATGCCCAGTCGCGCAAGGGACTTTGGGTGACCGTGATAGCACGGGCTGGGTTGCGAGGATTATGAGGCGGAGCGTCGTGGCGACTTCGGCTTGGCATCCGAAAACCGGACTCCGGCGATGCCAGGGCAGAAGTCATGGTTTAACTCGTTGAGACAGAGACTTGATCAAGGTGCAATGAATCGCTAACAGGTTGGTCCTGACGGCACGTTTCTTTCATTCCAGTTTGACAGATACAGAGTGCGTGCCTTGGACTGCATAATACGACTGGGGGATGATATACATGTTCTTACTAGAAGATCAGACGATACAGTATGATTTTGATGATATCAATCCTGCCTTGGAAGACGAGCCGAGACTTGGCCTAGACCTGTAGTGGTCCTTGGACCTGGTAAAGCGATGGATCATCAAGTCGCCGAGCCCCTGTTGGATCGTGGGCACGAACAGGCGAAATGTTGGCCTAGACGCTGCCGAACCGCTCATGCAGCCCTAGCGGCTTACTACTACAATAGAGCTATGGCAGGGAGAGGCCTATGCTGTCGTTGGGGCAGAGCCTTCACAATACCACCTACTCATACGGATTAGGCTACTCCTTGCGGCACAGCAGAGCAATTGGCCTGCCGCCTCCTCTGAAGCGCGGAAAGGAGCACACCTCAAGCCAAGGCACCTACCTACCTTACTATGTAGGTAGGTGGCTTCGCCAGGATTCTACCCAGTTGCCGGATAAGGGGCAGTACTGTACAGTACCTCGAGGTTCGTGTTGAGATAAACCACGAATACCGTATCATTGAACGAAGGCCTATCCATTCATCCACTCCCTACCGTAGTAGCCGAGGTACGGTGAGCACCGAGGCCTATCTCCCCTGCTGGCTAGACTTCTCGCCGTCGCGCCGCTGCTCCTCCATCCTCCATCCCTCGCACCCCGAGCAATAATAACCCCGCCCGGACTTCTTGTGGGCTGCAGGCCTCCGCATGTTGGCGGGCGGAATCTGGGAACCAGCAGGCGCTGGCAGGGTTGCAGGTACCGTTACCCCGGCTCCTCTGGCGTCCGTCGTCTGGGTGCATTGGCGGCCGAGACGTTTGCGGAGGGGTCGGGAGTGCCGCCACGAATAGCTAAGGCCCAATCCCATCGTCATACGGCTCGGCTGGACTGGGGATCAAGGAAGGATTATCATACATTTCACTACTACCACCCGCCGCCAAAGTGCACTTTGATTAACCATCCTTCAGCTTTGGAAGGCAGCTGGGTGGACCTTGCAAATACATTTCTTTATCATATATCTTGACTGCCCTGCCGTTGCACCAGCCGTCTCCTCCTCCTCTCTCCTCCACCTCTCCATCTCGTCCCGTCTCATTCGTCCCCCACGCTGCGCAAACCACCCCCCGGGATTCACCCACGAGCAATCAACTCCATCACGATGCCCCGCGCACTCACACTGACAAAGATTGAGGGCGCAAAGCCTGGCGAGGTCTACTACCCGTACGCTCAACCCGTTGGCTCTGCTTCCGCCATTGCTCCTATACTAATGCCAACTCATCATACAGCATTCAGATCAAAGACGTACCCAAGCCCAAACCGGGCCCAGGCGAGGTGCTCGTCCGCCTGACTGCGGCAGCACTCAACCACCGCGACTACTTCATCCGCAGACATCAGTATCCCGCCATCTCATTCACCAATGCCCTGCTCGCTGATGGCTATGGCACCGTGATCGAGACGGGGCCTGACGTCAAGCGCACTAATCTCCTCAACAAAAACGTCGTCCTGCTACCCTTGCGGGGCTGGGATTCGGATCCTAACGCACCGGAGGACGTTACTAAATACGGCGTTATCGGCAGCACAACGCTCAACGATGCCGGCACGGCTCAGGACTACATTGTAGTCTCCGAGGACGACGTTGAGCCCGCCCCCTCACATCTGACGCCCGCCGAGGCCGCAGCCCTCCCCTTGGCGGGTCTTACGGCGTGGCGAGCGTTCAAGACCAAGAGCGACTCCGCCTCTCCCGGCAAGAACATCCTCATTACCGGAATTGGTGGCGGCGTGGCGCTTCAGGCACTGCAGTTTGCCGTGGCCGCCGGCTGCAACGTCTATGTCACGTCAGGCGACCAACAAAAGATTGACAAGGCCAAGGAGATGGGTGCCAAGGACGGCGTCCTCTACAAGGGCGAACTATGGGGAAAAGACTTGCAGAAATTGCTCCCCAAGGACAGGCCATACATTGATGCCGTGATCGATGGCGCAGGAGGCAAAATCATTTACAAAACCGGTCGGCTGCTCAAGCCCGGCGGCGTTATCGTGCAATACGGCATGACGGTGGGCCCCAAGATGGACTGGGCTATGCCGGCAGTTCTGAACTGGACTGAGCTCCGAGGCACCAGCATGGGCTCAAGAAAGGAGTTCAGGGAGATGTTGACCTTTGTCGCCAAGACCAAGATCCGTCCTGTCGTCTTCCGCACAGTCAAGGGGCTCAGCAACCTCCCGGCAATTGAGGGGCTGTTTGAGGAGATGAGCAAAGGATCGCAATTTGGCAAGCTGGTAATTGAAATCGGCAACGAGGACGACGGCGCGAAGCTGTGAAAAAAGCTCGGCTGGAAGAGAGAAAAAAAAAAAGAAGGAAATTATCGTGTCCTCCTTGTATGCGAAGCAGGGCATGATGGCTGGTTCTTGTACATGTTATATCTTGTAAATGAATGTCACGACTGAAATGAATCATGACGTTCAAGGATCACTATCATCACTAGGGTATCAAATGGTTGTTATAAGATATGAAGTCATTATGGAAATTCGTACCTCCAGATAACGCCAGACAGTATTTTTGCACAACGCCAACTCAAGCATCCTCCGCGACCTTCTTGCGCTTCTTCTTCGGCCTCTCCCCTTCTTGCGGGGGTACGAATTCCGACTCGCGCTCGCGTGCCTTCTCGTCCTTGCGTTGCTTCTGCTTCTCCTTGCGCTCGTTCTGTACTGCCCTCTCCTTCGCCTCCTTCCCGAGGAAGTACTCGCCGCTTTCGATTTGAAGATCGACCTTGCTCTTCTCGGGCGCGGGCGGGAACGGCGTGTACGTCTTCTTTGTCTTGTCCGTGACCTTGAGCGGCACACGTCTGCGGCTGAGCGTCTTCTTCTTGAAGTTGGGCAGAAACCGGTCCCAGCTCTCGTTGGCCAGCTCCGGATCTTTCGCTAGTTCCTTCTTGATCATGAGCTCCTTGATGTGGTAGATGGGATGGATGTTGGCCATGCAGTCTTCTACAACCCTGCGCACGTCTTTCAGGCCCTTGTACGGACCCATGGCCGAGACGGTGTTGCCGTGAACAAGGATATAGGTTTCCGTGAGGAGCTCCAGGGCCTTGAGGGTTGAGCCATTGGATCCCAAAATTCTCTGACGGCGCTTGACAAATCTATCCTTGTTGCGTACAAGATTGCGGATCTTGATGATGTCGCACGCGACGCCGTCTTCGAGGATCTTGATAGCCTGTGGCGCAGGCACGCTCCGCGCAAGCAGTTTTATCAGGTCGCGGGCGTTGAGGATGGCGGCGGGGTCGTAGGTTTTTCGGGTTGTCTTGACAGTCATGCTGCCCTCGACGAGATCCAGTGTGCAGGCGATTCCGTACTTTTCGAGCGCCTTGGTGATAAGCGGCCAGGCTTCCTTGAGATAAATTTCCCTGTACTTGGGGAAGAGGGTAGCGAATGACGATTCCTCGGTGAATGTACCGCCGGCATTATCGTTGGGAGTGAATGCCTCGATCTTCCACTTGTCGATATCGTCCGTGTCCCACGGCTTGTCTCTGTTGTGTACGGACGGCATGACGACGGTGCCAACCTGGGGCGGCTGCTACTAGAGTTACAAGCCTGAGAATGGGTTAATATCCTAGTCGACCACTATTCACCCTCAGAGCGCAATGTTCAGCTCGCCGAGTATTCTCAAGGTTCTAGAGAGGGTCGTATGCAGTGCTGTGGTGCCAACTTCGGGAAAAAGGTATTCGGGAAAGATATTTTACACTGTCCGTCCAAGTAAGAAAAAAAAAAAAAGCTGGGGGACAAGCTATCAAAGTGGGGTGTGTAGTGCTCCCAGGTACCTTGCGTCCCACAGACCCCCGGCCGTGGACCAATTAACGCCTGGACAAGATTGGCTCAGAAATTCTTCCTCCTCGGTAGCTCACCACGGCCGTCTCCCTTCTCGCGATACTCGATACTCCGCGCAACCACGAAAAAATGTCAAAAGCACGAGGGGCCGCCGCAGGGGCGGATCAGATCGTCAAGCTGATTGTGGGCGCTGGTCAAGCCAGTCCCAGTCCGCCAGTTGGTCCGGCGCTGGGTAGTAAGGGTGTCAAGTCGATGGACTTTTGCAAGGTACGGACGAGCACAACCGTCCTTTGAAGGGTTGGCTGCTCGACGAAGGAGACGTGCTCACGCAAGTTGTAGGAATTCAACGCAAGAACCGCCAACTTCATAGTGGGAACCCCCATGCCCTGCCGAGTAGTCGTCCGAGCCGATCGATCGTTCCACTTCGAAATCAGGACACCGCAGACCTCGTGGCTGCTGCTGAACGCCGTCGAGGCACCAATGAAGAACGGCAAGCGGAAAGGCTCATCTACGCCGGGCCACAAAACCGTCGGGACAATTAGTCTCAAGCACATTTACGAAATCGCCAAAATCAAGCAGAGCGAGTTGCGCCTATCCGGATTGTCCCTCGAGGGCCTGTGCCGATCTGTCATCCATCAAGCTCGGTCTATTGGTATCGACGTGGTGGCATGAACATAATTTTACTCAGACTTGATGTTTGTCAAAGGAAGCGCGCGGGCTTGATGCGTTGCGGGAAGGCTATTGGGAGCGGCGAGCCTGTTGTAGGATTATGTATAAACTTTGAAAGACCGAGAATGAGGCGGCTCTGCTTCAACATGCGCGATTGAATAGGAGCGCTGGGTATATCAGGGTCGATAAACTATATGATAGGTTGGCGAGAAACACCGGTACATTGGCGAAAAGATGCTACATTTGGGCGCCAGGGCGGGCGATAGCTACTTGTAAAGTATACTGGAGCTTCTGTATCCTCCCTTTATTTTTGAAGCATTGCGTGCACTTATGCACTGGTATGGTAATTGACACTCACGTCAATGAGGGACGTGAGGAGTGTTATATTTCGCTGTCCATAAAGGCAGCGGTATGAAGGACTCTGCTGTAGTGCTGGACACGAAGCAAGTGAGGTGCTAGAGACCGGTATTAGAGCTACTAGCCCTATCAACAAGACCAATGAGAGTCTTATGTAGTTTATGCCATCCTAATGAGAACGACCTGCTTCTGAGATAGTGACATGAAGCTTCATGTTTCTTTGCACGTGAACTGTTCTTATACGCTTCTCCTCAAGATGATGATCGAGCACTAAAAACACCTGGGCTTTTTTTTATTTATTAAATTTTTTTTTTGGTTTCGTTTGCGCCGGCTGCATTCTGCATTTACCCTTGGGCCTTGGAGCAGGAACCAAGCTCGTAACAATCCCAGTGCGAATCTTTGTGCCATGCCGCTACGGAGACGCAAGGTCAAGGTCGTGATGAACCGGGCCGATGATACACCTAAATTTTCACGGTTGGTTTCGGCCGTGGTGGGGCCTCGGCCTAGTTTGCAGACTCGCCGAAAAGAGTCATTGTATGCTCACAAGCTTTTCACATGGCTTACGCCGCAAACGGACGACGCGAATCGGTCCCGTCCATTTGGTTGGATAATGGGGGTTTCCCCCCCTCCTTCTTCTCCAACGGCAGTACTTACATGAAAATAGTTTGTTGGTTGAGTCACGCTGACTGTTGGTTAAGTACTTATCGATGCAGCCCAAACCACTCATGTCGAATTGTTTTATCTTGTGCAGTTTCAGTTCGTCAGTGCTAACGCTCTTGGTGGACTACGCCCCTGAAGCAGCACCTTGGATTAGCTTCAATAAGGCAATGGTGACGATGTGGACAGAGAGTTGGATTAAATCGTAACCACATCAAGCGGTTCCGTCGAAGCGCCCCAAAAGATGCAACTGCTTTAGTTCTGCTTGGTACCTACTGTCAAAAAAGCCCCCGCCCCTGGCCTGCAGATCTTGATGCCCCTCCTTCGGCATCAGCGGATGGCGAGCGCCCCGAAGAGGCGGCCGGCTATGCGGAAATGCCCCACTATGTTCCCTGTGAACCATCGTGCTTGCATTTATCACTTGGGGGTCCTGCCATTTTCGAACTTGCCTCTACACCTTTGCGTCCTCTGCCATCCTCGCCGAGCCTAAAGCGCCGACTTCACCCAAGCAGCGACCATACCCAGCATCGCTATCCCCTCTCGACCCATGGCTTCGCCAACCCAGCTGGAGCCACGCAAGCTCCCGGACGGGGCCGGTACGTTCCCTTTAGTTGGACGGTCTCACTGTCGTCGATTCACATGCCCCACCTTCGTTTGTGCTGGTCATGTTTGCAAAATGGCTGACGTACCTCTCCTCTTGGTAGCCACGGATCCCCTTGGGGACTCTTTGCAAAGCTCCGGACAAGCACCTCCCGTTACTGCCGGCGCTAGCAACGTCAACAATAATGTTCCCGCTGTCCGTTTCTCCTCAGCCGTCGAGGAGATCGACCCTAATCAACCCTCCGTCATCTCTACCAAAGCTGACGGTGCATCCGCCGACCAAGTCATACCGCCCGAGCAGCTTAGGCAGTTGAAGAAGTCGGTCCAAGGATGTCCATTGCAAGAAAGGCGAATCAACACATTTCAATTCGAGCCGGTATCCTTACCACCATCGAGGGTACGTTCCGCATCTCTGTCCCCCGCAACCTCCCTCCCCTAAGGACTTGGGTCATATCTCACCCCCTGTTTCGCATGCTTCAGCTCGTTCTCGTCATCCTTCGACCCTGGCAGATCTATTCTGGCGCTCAAGGCATCCTTATCTGGCAGGCTGTGAGGGCTAACAGAATTACCTCTTATAGGTTCCTTCACGTGAAGAAACATCTGCTGATTCGACCCGGCTGCCCACGCCGACCACCCCCGCTGCTCCTTCGCCCACTGGAAGTCCAAGGATTACTGCAATGGCATCGCCCCCCCTCACTCCGGCTGAGTCTGATGTCAATGCTGCAACAAGCACCGGGATAGAAAAGAATATTCCTAGGGATTACGGCAAACGCCCTCTCAGTGCCGCCGAACCCTCGACCATCACCCCTCAGCCCTCCTCCTCCCACGATAGGTCGCCATCTTTCCCAGACCGTCGGCCGCTGGCGCACCGGTCTGCCTCATCTGATCGAGTCGTAGCCAGAGCCTCATCCGCAGACGAGGAACATGGACATCGAAAGTCTCATAGGCGGGACATGTTTGCTATTGGACCTGGCTCAGTTCCTGTTTCTAGGGAAACCAGCCCATCGCGAACTGCGGCCTCGCATTTTTACTCTAAACCAATGACGCCGGGCGGCGACGCCAACGACCCTTACTCCAAAGGTCGACGACCTCCGCAGCAGCAGCACGCCAACCGCCATTCTATAGATCCCCGATTTGTATTTTCACGAAAGAAGAAGGGTTCCCCTAGTAGTTCCAAGGTTAGCCTTTCTGATAAAAGGTCGTCTGGCATCTTTGGCTCTGCCAAAAACAGTACTGATGACCTGGCTCAAAGCGAGAGCCAGACTTCGGGTATTCAACATGGCGGCCATGGTCATGGTTCAATGGCAGATCTCAAGCGATTTTTCAGGAAGCCTGGACATCCCAAGAAAAGAGAATCATCACCGGCTTCCGTCAAAACGGGAACCAAGACGCCACCAGCATCCCGATCGACGCAGCAACTGCCATTCGGGGATGAACATGGACTATCGACCAAGTACGGAAAGCTAGGCAAGGTTCTGGGCTCCGGTGCCGGTGGTTCCGTCCGCCTTATGAAGAGAAAGGATGACAACACAGTATTCGCTGTTAAGGAATTCCGAGCCAAGCATGCCTACGAGACCGATAAAGAGTACAACAAGAAGGTTACGGCCGAATTTTGCGTGGGCTCCACGCTGCATCATGGCAATATTATCGAGACCCTCGACATTCTCCAAGAGAAAGGGCGCTGGTACGAAGTCATGGAATACGCGCCGTTTGACCTTTTCGCCATTGTCATGACCGGGAAGATGTCGAGAGAAGAGATAACATGCTGCTTTCTGCAAATTCTCAACGGCGTGACGTATTTGCATAGCTTGGGCCTTGCCCATCGCGATTTGAAACTGGACAATGTCGTTGTAAATGATAGGGGCATCATGAAGATTATTGATTTTGGAAGCGCCCATGTCTTCAAATACCCCTTCGAGAGCGGCACAGTCCCAGCAAAAGGTACGAGTTTCCACCTCATGCACGTTCGTCTACTGCCGAGGCACGTTTTATATCGAGACACCAGGTTCGCATATTAATGTTCTGATGGGAGGCTGACATGAGCAATAGGCATCGTTGGCTCTGATCCATACCTGGCGCCCGAAGTTTATGACGCGAAAGAGTACGACGCCGCGGCCGTGGACATCTGGTCATTGGCCATAATATTTTGCTGCATGACCCTGAGGAGATTTCCGTGGAAAAACCCTCGCATGACGGACAACTCATTCAAGCTTTTCGCGGCAGAACCGACTCCCGGGCACGACCCTTTGAAGCTCGTCACTCCTCCCTCGCGACTAGCGGCCAGCAGTCCCTCCGCAACGGCACAAGATTCAACCGTCTCCGATGCTGGACGACAACGAAACCATGGGACAGCCCAAACGCCGGCTTACCAACCACACGAGGATCATTCGAAGAGGGAAGAAGGAGCTGGTGCAGCTGCCAGCAATGGTGCTCAGGCTACAGAGAGGCAGCAGCATCAGACACATGGCACCTCAGGCGAAAAGAAGGAAGTTATCCGAGGTCCTTGGCGCATTTTACGATTATTGCCTCGGGAAAGTCGACGTATTATCTATCGAATGCTGGATGTCGATCCCAAAACCCGTGCCACAATGGCAGAGATATTGGAGGAACCCTGGGTTTCCGACACGGTAATGTGTCAACAGCTCGACAATGGCGAGGTTATCGCGGCGGAGGACCACACGCATGTTCTCGAACCACCAGCTTCACAGCAGCCACCGTCGCAAGGACAACCGGCCAAAGCATAACGAGAAGTACAGCAGCTACGACGAATACGTGGAGTTGGCTTTTGTTTGTTTAACAAGCGGTCTTAGTTTCTGTTTTACTGCGCACTACTGCATCTTGGATTTGGAACGGAGCGCACTAGGCAATGTCCGTGAAATGGGTGTGAAGGGACGTATCTTAGAAGAAGCGAACTGGGATATCGTTAGGTAATCACGTGGATAGAGTGATTGGCTTGCGAGCATGTAGACTTTAGTATGATAATAAATAAAGCCTTGACTCTTGTAATAGCTGAAACATTCCGTAAGACGACTTTGCTCGCTGTCCCTTCTCTGGTGATGTTGCTCTCGTACTGAGGCAGTGAACCTCGGTATCGGAAAAGTGATAGGCCGCTTCCCGGCAGCCGAGACTTGGGGGAAAAAAATTGTTAGCCCGACTTTTCTGGAAGCTACGGTGAAATGGGTGCCAAGCTCCACCTCTAAATTCGACTTCCTCATGCGACAAGATATCTAGCTCCTTTTCCCACCCCATTCTTCTCTACTCTCAGTATCCTGCCTGCTTATTCTAGCCGTCAGTCTTCTTGTAACACAAAATGGTACGTCCATCGCGTTCTCGCAACCACTACGCCTGTTTGCCCGGCGAGACAAAGAACCAATGGCACAACCTAGCAATGCCTCCTGTTCGCTAACCATCTGCCTCTTTGCTCCAGGCCACCTCAATCCGATCCATCCGATCCCTGGTCCCTCTGCTGGACCGCGTTCTCGTGCAGCGCGTCAAGGCCGACACCAAGACGGCCAGCGGCATCTTCCTGCCCGAGTCGAGCGTGGAGAAGCTTAACGAGGCCAAGGTCCTGGCCGTTGGACCCGGCGCTCTTGACAAGCAGGGCAACCGCCTGCCCATGGGTGTCGCCATTGGCGACCGCGTCCTGATCCCCCAGGTATGTTGGCCTTGCTTCGAGAGCATGCTTTAGGACGCTGTGACTGGTATCAGGTGGCTGACATGGAGAAAACAGTTTGGCGGCTCTCCGGTCAAGGCTGGCGAGGAGGAGTACCAGCTGTTCCGCGATGCCGAGTAAGTGCACGGACCGAAGCCCTCGAGACGAACATGTATGACTGACGCGCGTTCTTGCAGGATCCTTGCGAAGATTAACGAATAAGATATCCCACCTTCCCCCTCCTTCAAAAAGACAAATGTACCACGATACTTGTACCATATTCAAAAACACATACGGCAAAACTGTAAAGTAGGAATGGACTCGATTGCCTAGTTTGGTGTCACAATGGCGTGCGCGTGCGTTGGGTGATTCGGCGACTACATGAAGGTAGATTTAGGATGTGATGGGGAGCCGTCTCCTGGTTTTTCGCAGAATGGTGTATTGACAATCTCCACTCAGTTCATGCAAAAGGAGGCATTACGGTTTGCTGCATCGTGGCTCGGGATGTTTTGTTTCTCGCCGTGACAGCCAGCGTGTTGCACAAGGAGCGGTAGTCTTCCAACCCTGTTGGACCTGTCGCAAGAAAAGGGCTCCTGCGCGAGCTTCGTTTGTGCAACAGCTTTGCTTACGTCCCTTCTGCCCTTCCTCCTTTTACCCCTTTGCGCAACGTTCGGAATGGTAGTACAGCGGATCGATGCAGCTGAACCAGTGAAAGCCCTCTGTGTCGATCAGCCCTCCCCTTTCATCATACTGACGAGCGTTGATAGTGATACTGTCATGATTTGGAAGAAGAGCTGGAGATTGAATGACAGCAAGCATAGACACGTGCTTTTTTACGCCTGTAGCAGATGCAGCTCTCATCACAGTATGAAAACGACTGTCCTGGGACGTGGACGTGGACTGTGTGCTAGTGAAAGAAAGCAGTCTGGCTCGAGGTGCGCGCCGCGGAGACGAAGATGCAACCCCGAGGTTCTCATCGCACCGCTGGACGCACCCGGCGACAAAAAGCAATGCTCTGGTCTCGTTTCATCTAACCCGAAGGCGGCCTTGGCAGGCCTGGTTGTGCAGCCCTCGTTGCCCTCCCTCTCCTTACGACTTGGTTGGTGTAAATGTAGCACCGCGAGTGGGATAAATGAGTAATCCCCGGGGCTGGCCAGCTTGAACCTCCTGCAGGCCACGGACGTGCGACCACGGAGTGCATGAGGGATGGCTAGTATAGCTATTGATGCTTTTACTCCGGTGACACTCGAGAGATTCCGAGGGAGGAGGACTGCCTTGTAGGAAGGAATACATGAAGGCATGGTCTCCCTCATATCGGCACGACCATGCTGCTCTTCCTATCATCTCCGTTCCTTGTTCGCCTCCTTATACCATTCACTCCTTCAACTTCGAGGTTGTCATCGCTTCATTTGCCTGGTGCTTTCTTGTCTTCTTGCCCATCCTTCAGCAATCCTTCTTTGACCCAAAACCACTGCGCATCACCTGCCTACAAGCACCTGCCAGATCTTTCGAGCACTTTCATCATACGAACTTCCATTTTTGCACGATATTCTCCTACAAACATTTTGTCCTCGCTCTATACGCCACGTATACAATATCTTCATTTCGACAATGAAGTTTCTGCTTCACGCCTTTGGTCTTGCCTCGGTCGCAAGCGCCCACACTCTCTTTACAACCCTCTTCATCAACGGCGAGAACCAGGGCGACGGCACGTGTGTTCGCCAGCCTAGGGAGGGTGAAACGGCCACTGATCCGATTAGCCTCATCACAGGGAACGAGATGGCCTGCGGTAAGTGATGTTCCAGGGCCGTCTATATGCGTGGCTTGCCTGACATACTCTGCAGGACATGACGGCAATGAGCCTGTGCCGTTCATCTGCCCAGCATCCAGCGGAGCCCAGCTCACGTTTGAATTCCGCGAATGGCCTGCCCTGCAGAACCCCGGCTCCATCGACCCGGGGCACCTCGGACCTTGCGCGGTGTACCTCAAGAAGGTAGATGACATGTTTTCCGACTCGGCTGCGGGGCGAGGGTGGTTCAAGATCTGGGAGGCCGGCTACGACGCGGACAGCGGCCGATGGTGTGTCGATACGCTTGTCGAAAACAACGGCCTCCTCTCGGTCAACCTGCCCACCGGTCTGCCTGCTGGCTACTACCTCGTCAGGCCCGAGGTAATTGCTCTGCACGCCGCGTACCGCGGAGAGCCTCAGTTCTACACCAACTGCGCACAAATCTACGTCAGAGGCGGGCCATCTGGCTCGCTTGACGTTCCCGAGGAGTACGAGGTCAGCATCCCAGGTTACGTGTCGGAAGACACGCCCGGCGTCACTTACAACATCTACGACCGCCCGCTGCCACCCTACCCCATCGTCGGCCCCGATGTTTTCCGGCCCAGAAGCGGAGGCGACATGGACAGCTCAGGCGAGCAGACGGACGGCGTCATCCCACCCGACTGCCTCCTCAAGAACGCCAACTGGTGCAGCGAGCCCATCGCCGAGTACTCGGGCCAGGGCGGCTGCTGGGACGCGGTGGACGGCTGCTACGAGCAGAGCCAGGGGTGCTGGGACTCGGCGCCGCCGAGCGGCTCGGCCAACTGCTACACCTGGAGCGGCTACTGCCGGCGGCTGAACGAGGCGTGCGAGTCGGGCGACTATGAGGGCCCGCCAGAGTTCGAGGGACAGGAGATCTTTGCCTCGTCGCCCGATGTGCCGGCGCCGTGGGGGACGACCAGGACGGGACGTTCTCTGGCGAGGACGAGGACGATGCTGCGCGTCGTGGCAGCGTAGGCGGAGGTCTTTTGACAGCTTCCTCTCTTTCGGGGCCTGCCGTGCCTCCCAGGAGAGTTGCCACGACGGCTCAATCACACTCTTTTGAAATGCTTCTTTTTCGATTCTTGTTTGTAGTACACATTCTCAGGGAAGGGCAGGCAGGTTAGGGCTGCGGCGCCACAGCATGGTGTCTAAGACAGCCGACACACACCGTAGCAGAGCTTCAATAAAAGACTGTGATTTTGTTTTCTACGTGCCCTCGCGCTGAGAGCTCTCGCATACGTCTTGGACTTTTGGTCGCGTATAATGTCCATAGCCTCGTAGAGATGGACGTCTCGGGAGACATGGGCGGGTGCAGGCCCACCTACCCTGATGTCGAACAGTGCAGGGCCTACAACACCTTTTTTTGCGGGCTTTGACGTGCCTGAGACAAAGTACACTTTTCAAGCTTTCTGGGTAAATAGGATCAACCGGCCCACTTTCTAGGCTCAGTGGGTCCTGGATCCCATTCCAGCGAAAGCCGCTTCCTTTCATCCTCGGGCTGTGTCTCTGGAGAGCTGGGTACTTACTTATGCTCGCTATGATCAGGCAAGTCGCGTGAGATATACCTGCCTACTATTGTAATCTCGAAGAGCATCTTGACTGATATATGTCGACATGTCAAGGGAAAAAGCGATCCTTCAGAGTCATGTATACGCGTGGCGTGGCACAACGTAGTCGCCCGCCACCAGCGGCCAGAGGCGAGTAAGTATTAGGTAGGTAGGTAGGCACCGTACTGTACACGCAGATAACCACTGGGGAAAACGTGTGGCATCATCCGTCCCATCCATTCCATCCTGCTAAATGACCAAAAACGGCCCAATGTGGCTTCTGGGTGACGTTACCACTAGGCGTCCCGGGGGACTTTGTGTGGCTTGGTGTTACTGGCGGTGATGCGCCCCCGTGCCTGG
>KL660616.1:183270-232950 GCA_000732775.1 Stachybotrys chlorohalonatus IBT 40285 | reverse complement strand
CCCCCCCCCCCCCCCCCTAAAGCAAGGTTTCTCTGGGCCCTTTTTTATCGCCGCTTCTCGATACCTGCACCACTTTAGCCCGGATACCGGGGGTACCTTGGCTTGGTCTTAGCGACTCACGTACTTGCCTTAAGTTACGTATCCTACCAAGTAATTCCTACAGCCACGGCCACGATCGATAACCAGGGCATCCTAACTCCGAGCCTCGACATCTCAACTCCCAATCACCCACGTCCTCAACTTCCAGGGAAACTCGAACAGTGTCACCCTATCCTGGACATCCTCTACACCTAGTTGCCCAACATGTCGAACAATCGCAACTACGATTTCTTGGTATATGCTTGCCCCGATTCCCTCTCCCGGCCTCACCTTCACCGTTCATGCCCACGCTACGCTCCTCAACACCAGCGGCACGACTGTTCGACCATCGTTCGCTCCGCCGCCGGGCCCCTTCCCGCACCTCACCTGCCGTTGCTGGGCATCTCGACCTGAACATGCTGACCGCTTCTTGTCCAGATCAAGCTGCTGCTGATTGGCGACTCCGGCGTCGGCAAGTCATGCTGCCTGCTGCGCTTCAGCGAGGACTCCTTCACCCCGTCCTTCATCACCACGATCGGTATCGACTTTAAGATCAGAACAATTGAGCTCGATGGCAAGCGCGTCAAGTTGCAAATTTGGGATACCGCTGGCCAGGAGCGCTTCCGCACCATCACCACCGCCTACTATCGCGGCGCCATGGGCATCCTGCTGGTGTACGATGTCACCGACGAGCGATCATTCAACAGTACGTCCTTGAGCCGCCCCGTCTTCCTTCCCTACCCTGCCGTATTCTCTTGTGCCTCCCTGTCTGCACGAACATCAATTTTGGCGGGGAATACCGGTTGACCGTTTTCCCGAAACCCCTAATGCGCCTAACCATGATTGCCCGCGCACGATCTTGAATCGGCCACAAATTCATTGTATAAACTTCAAGAAAAACTGGCTGACTAAACTACAGACATCCGCACGTGGTTCGAGAATGTGCAACAACATGCGACCGAAGGCGTCAACAAGATCTTGATTGGCAACAAGTGTGACTGGGAGGACAAGCGGGTCGTTTCTCAAGAGCAAGGTCAGGCCCTGGCCGACGAACTCGGCATTCCTTTCATGGAAGTTTCCGCCAAGAGCAACATCAACATCGACAAGGCCTTCTATAGCCTCGCCGCCGACATCAAGAAGCGCCTCGTGGACAACTCTAAGAACGACCAAGCGACAGGCGGTGTCAACGTAGGCGACAAGAGCGATGCTGGCGCAGGAAGCAAATGCTGTTAAGTCGAGAGCAGAAGAAGAAGGGCTCCGGGATACGGCGCGGTGGACCGAGATTTGGGCCTACTTAAAGGGCGAATGACTGTTGTAGACTGACATGTCGAGCAGGCGTGAAGGGGATCCATTGGGCGACACCGACGGTAGCAGCGGCGCCCTTCCATGACTTCATACATGTACCCATTTTCCACGAGAGGAGCAAATCGGTCTGGAGTTCCGGCGTTTGCAGCTGGATTTAATACTAGGACGAATACTTTGCGAAGGGGGCTCAATGAGAGTTGATAACTCGCGGGGTGGGCCACATGTACGCCATGGGTGGTTGGTGCTTCCTTGTCAGAGGACATGGGGCAAGCCAACGGAAGCGAGGCAGCAAAGACATAGAGAGTTAGATGCCGGCAGGAGTTTTTTCAAGCACAAACATGGCACTGTCACTGTTGGGGTCTGCAAAGGGGAAATGTACTTTTTGGGACGATTACCACTTTATTATTGATGCATGAACTATGTTTTCGGCTACGTGAAGATCGGAGGCGCTCCTGAGCACCTTTTGGTTCCAGTGACGGTGGAATCTTCGGGCTTCGGGCTCGTTTGCGCAAACGACGACGTAGCGACCCGAGGGCTTTTCGCCCATTCCAGTGACTTGCTGTTCGGCGTCATGGTCCTTGGCGGTATCTGATGAGTCGCTAGGGGGGGCCTTGTCGAGATGCTGCGTCTGGTCAAGGGAAAGGGGCACGCTGACATCCCAGTCACAGTCGCGCGCCGCACCATCCAGCGCAATGTGACGGGCTAGATCCTCGGCCGTCAGTGTCGGCGGCTGCACCTCCAGGCGTACGGTGGGAGGCTCGACACCACAGCCATGCCTTTCCAGGGCCTGCCTGAGCCGCTGCGCCCACGAATTAACGACCCGGACACGGCCCCGCTCGATGTGCGGCAGGCTCTGGGAGGCGGGGAACAGGGTCAAGGTCTGCAGCTCCTGCTCGGGCGGGGTGGCGGTGCGCAACTCCTCGGGGGCCGTGTACTCCCAAAGGCCGGTGGGGGAATGCAGCCTGTGCTGGTCGAGGCGGTGCAGGCGCTCGAGGAGGTCGCGGTAGGCAATGGCTGCGGCGGCGGAGCTGAAGGAGAGGCGGTACTGGCCGTTGGGTTCGAGGGTCTTGGCGGAGCGGACCTGCTGGACTAGATGGGGGACGATTGTAAGCATTGCTGTAGTTGACGGCGTCTACGGTAACGAGTACGAGGAAGGGAGGGCGGCTTGCGTGTGGCTTACCTTTCTTGATGGTGTTCTGCCAGTTGGAGAGGTCGTTGGGTATCAGGCGGTAGAAGTCGGAGGCATTGAGGTTGCTGCTGAGGCCGTGTATCTCGAGCATGGTACGGGCGGGATACGGCGCCACCGTGTCTCCCTGGACGCCGCCGCCGTCCGGCTGGCGCTCAACCAAGGCGCCGGCATCGGCGGTCGAAGGGAATGCAGCACCGAGAGAGCGGCTTCGCCTCCTCAAGAGCGGCCATGCGCCGGCGCGCGGGACGCTGGTTTGGCTGAAGGGACGACGCCGGGCGGCGGTGCCGGGGCTAGGCGGGAGCGCGGTGGCGGAGCGGCGCCATTGGAAGCGGATCATGCAGACGGCGAGGCTGGAGGGGACATTGGAGAGCTGGCGGAGGGGGGCCCAAGGGGGCGGGAGGTGGAGGGAAGATGTAGATCGATGGTTGGTGGTGGTTAGCGGTTGAAGGCTGGGGGTTGTAAGTCGACGTTGGGTGCAAGGGAGACACTTTTTCGATGGGTCAGTGCGCCTGCTGGGTTGGCTCTATCGATAAATCATGGGGCTTGACTTGTTCCATCCTTCTACCTCTGGCTGGGAGTTCGCGGGCAGTCACACGGCAATTGTGAACAAAGTGATTGCAGCAGTTATAATAGCCATAGCTGTCAACTGTAGATAAATGTTAGCAGGCACGACAGTCGCAGCAGTCACCGCAGTCACTATCGTGGTGGCCGCTGTGGCTGCATCTGTCTAGACACAACAACGTGTGTGAAGATGAACAGCTTGGACTTAGAGCAAACACCGAAACAGGGGGAGTTTATACCGAAATAAATGGCAGTCCCTTATACCTACTCATCGCCATGAGCAAGAGAATAGGATATGTATAAGCTACCATCTCGTGATCCTTCTGGTCCTGGAAATCTTGTTGATGCTTGTTTTATATGGGAGAGCCCACATGAGAAACCACACCACCACCTTGACCATGAAAATGAGGATGAAAATTTCATGAGAGCAACAAACCCTCAACACTCTACAGCCACCTGTTCAAGTGCTGTTCTCTCGCTTACCGTGGAACCATACAACACAGACTACCAGCTGAACCGTACGATATAGCGCTGGCCAACTTATAAATGTCTACGGAGCCGCTGCACGGCTAGCCCTCCAAACTCTTCGACAACCACCACCACCACCATCATCGTCGTCGTCGGGAATAAGCCCCCATGGCGGCCAAGAAGAGCCTCGACGCCAAAGTGCGTCCTCTGGGGATCCCGACGCTCGAGAAGACGAGCCTCCTCGGCGCGGCCCGCGTCTACGTCAGCAAGGACTCGTACATCTCCCTCACGGGCGGCCTCGAGAGCGGCCGCCACTGCGCCGTGGAGAAGCTCGACGCCGGCGCGGGCGACGCCGTGCGCCGCGAGGCCTCGCTCTGGGTCCTGCCCGAGAAGAACCTCAGCCCCAACGTCGTCCTCGTGTCCCGCGCCTTCCAGGAAGCCGCCGGCCTCAAGGTCGGCGACCAGGTGCGCGTGACGCTGCTCGACGGCCAGACGCCCGACGCGGACGAGGTCGTCGTCCAGGAGGTGGGCGAGGCAGAGGGCGAGGCCGAGGTGGTGATGAAGCATTCGCTGTGCTGGGAGGCTTCCTTGAGCTTGTCGCTGGGTAAGTGTGTTCCAGCAACTCCTGTCAAGTACGCTGCTGACTCGACATGCATTACAGACCGAGCCGAGATGGCCTTCCCCGGCATGGTCTTTGACAACGTCAGCATCAACCGGCTCCGCCGCACCTTCATCGTCCTCTCCGTCAACGGCCAGCACGCCAACCTCGCTCGCTTCAAGCTCGCCTCCACCACCATCAAGATCCTCCCCAAGGACCAGCCGGAGCAGCCCGTCCCCGACGCCCCCGCCGGCGACCTGGTGGTGACGGGCGTGCCGGGCCTTACGGCGCAGGTCCTCGCCATCAACCGCCACCTGCGCCGCTTCACCCGCCCCTTCTGGGTCCCGGGCGAGCGCGAGTCGTGCGGCCTCGTCGTCCATGGCGGCCACGGCACGGGCAAGACCTTGATCCTGCAGCGCGTGGCCGCGACCAACTGGGGCAGGGCGCACTGGATCCGGCCCGGCGACAAGCTGTCCACCATCAGGGAGGTGTTCAAGCAGGCCCAGGCGCAGCAGCCGTGCATGATCCTCATCGACGGGCTGGAGGACCTCGTCGACAAGGACCGTTCCAACCGCGACTCCGTCATCGAGGCCATCGGCGACGAGCTCGACGCGCTGTCGGCCGCGGCAAAGACCAACAACGCCCTGCCCAAGGTGGTTGTCATGGCCACTTGCCTGGACTACATGACCGACGTGCCCGCCAAGCTGCAGAAGCGCTCTCGCTTCCGCAGGAACATCGCCCTGCCCATCCCCCGCGCCGCGGAGCGCCTCGAGATCCTGCAGCACTTCGACCCCCCCATCCGCAGCGACGCCAAGCAGCAGTGTCTCAAGGCCGTGGCGGACAAGACGCACGCCTTCAACGGCGACGACTTGGCCAACCTTGTGGAGAACGCAAAGGAGATCCTCGGAAACAGGCTGGACGAAGCGGGCGTGGATCCTGCGGCTGGGGATGAGCATTTCCTCACCATGGAGGACCTCGACCAAGCTCTGCGCGTGACGCGTCCCACGGCCATGCACGACATCAACCTCAAGCCCCCGACCATCCACTGGGAAGACGTCGGCGGTCAGGAAAGCCTCAAGAAGGTACTAAGACGCATGATAAAGTACACCAAGGTCCGTATCCCCCCGCTCCCATCCAACCCTTCTGCAACTATCAAGCGTATCCGGCAACCCAGCAGCTGATTCCCCTTGGTGTCGTAGAGTACCAATCCCGCCATCCAACGCGTCCTCCGCAACCCTCCTAAGGGCCTCCTCCTTTACGGCCCCCCTGGCTGCTCCAAGACCCTTTCCGCGCAGGCCATGGCCACCGAATCCGGCTTCAACTTCTTCGCCGTCAAGGGCGCCGAGCTCCTCAACATGTACGTCGGCGAGTCGGAGCGTGCCGTCCGCACCCTGTTCGAGCGCGCCCGCGCCGCCTCCCCCTCCATCATCTTCTTCGACGAGATCGACTCCATCGGCGGCCAGCGCAGCGGGCCAGGGGGGTCCTCGGGCGGCGGCGGCTCTTCGCGCAGCAACGGCGCCGTCAACATGCTGACCACGCTGCTCACCGAGATGGACGGCTTCGAGTCGCTGACGGGCGTGCTGGTCCTCGCGGCCACGAACCGTCCCGAGGCCATCGACCCCGCCCTCATGCGCCCTGGCCGCTTCGACCAGGTGCTGTACGTCGGTCCGCCGGACCACGCCGCCCGCGAGGCCGTCTTCCGCGTCCACCTGCGCGGCCTATCCCTCGCGCCCGACGTGGACATTACCCAGCTCGCTGCCCTGGCCGACGGCTATTCGGGCGCCGAGATCCAGGCTATCTGCAACGAGGCCGGCGTGGCGGTGCAGGATCGCTACGAGGAGGCCAACGACGACTCTGTCAAGCTGGAGATTGCCATGGCGGACCTGACGGCGGCGTTGGAGCGCGCCCCGCGCAATATCACGGGGGCCATGATACTGGGCTACGAGATGTGGTCAAAGCAGTTCAGGAAGACATAGCTCAATGCAACAAGATGAACTCACCATGCTTTGATTCCTATAGTCGGCATCCAGAAGTCTATGGCTACCCCTAGCTGCCCTGACTGCCCTTGTCCTAGGACTGTGTATACGGCTGCCCTGCCCGCTGGTCACGCTACTGATCGAGACTCCGAAGACAACCTTGAGTTGATGTGTTTGTCGGCATGTGTGTATACAAGCCGGACCTCGGTTTCCCAGCCACATCTGCCACAGCTGGGGCATGATACATTAGAGTTGGAGGATGACACAAATTACCTCACATGTCAAGGTGAAATAATGCAAGGTTTGGTATAGGCATGTTCTCATTATGTCTCTGTCCATTGTCGGCCAATCTTCTGAACGGGAGAAGAGGAGAGGCGTAGATTTCCCATCACCCCTGGAATACTCTCGTCTCCATCGGTAATATCATACATGAAGCCCCCCGTTGCGAGTGGTGAGAATTCTATACGACTGGGACTTGAATACAGTCAGAGATATGTCCACCACATCATGTCTGCGTGCTTCGTCCTCTGGCGTACTAGCACCACGAACCTAGCGTATTAACACCGATTTGCAAGGGACAAAGGATTCAACCCAGACGCCATCCGCCACCGCTTCTTTTCCAATAGTCATCATCAACAGCAAAACCTTCGTTGTGTGCGGTACCACCTCATGCTGTAACTTTGCCGCAGCCCAGCAAGACCTTAGCGCCAGTGAAATCAATATTGGCAGAGGGTCCGTCAGGACTCCTCGTTCGACCGCGTGTTAGTCCGAACAGCCGGAGACAGACTGATGGAGATCCTCTTGGGCGTCCCATTTCCAGAGCCCGCCGTGAAGCTCTTGCGTCTCCTAGCAATGCCGCCCGTCGTTGTCGTGGTGTTGCCGTTGCCGGTGGCGGATGTGCTGTTGCGCCGCTTGCTTTGCATAAGTTTTCCCAGATCGTCCTCATCGTCTTCTTCGCGACGGCGTTTCTCGGATAGTCGTTCGGGCGGAGCAACAACTGGGAGAGTTGTTGATGATTTCGGGGAGTCGGAATCAGTTGCCGTCTCCGGCCCTGTAGCGTCCATGCCCTCTTCGGCCTCTTCATCTGAAGCGTAGTCGACCAGTGGTCGTGCGAGCGTAGACAAAGCATTGGCCGGAGACGTCTTATCTCCCGTGGTTCCTTCTGCGGCCCCCTCCTCCAACTCATCGGGTTCGTTCCAATATTCGTCTTGTCTCGGATCTATGGTTATATGCTCCATCATCCTCGAAGGTGGAGGTTTACGGACCACCTCTTCCTCTGGCTCTAGGAAGCAGTCCATGTTGTTGACCTCGGGCTCGCTCTGGGCCTTGTCGAACCGAGTTCTTAGGTAATAGAATGTGAATAGATGGTTGAGCTTATCGAGACGATCTTGATAATTCAGCAGCACGTGCTTGACGAGATCCTTCAAGTTCTCTTTTCTGATGAACTCGAATAGCTCAATCGAAGCAGAGCAAAGCAAGTTATCCCTGGGTAGGGTAGAGATGATCACGTCAAGTACGGATCCAAAGATGGCCTTTTCTTTCAGGTGTTGAGTGTAGAATTCTTCCTGCATTCCCACCAAGGAACGGAAAAAGCGAACCGCAACTGTCAAGGGCTGTTAGTGAATACAACACAGTGAATGATGTGCAAGACGTACGAAGTTGTAGGTACTTTTCCTCACAGCGGAAGAATTGCGTGATTCGCTGGGTGACGTCGTGTTCCATCAAGAAGTACCTGCTAAACCGATGGTGATGGCGGACGAAGAAGCAGAGTAGCTCTACCAGGTAGGTGAACATGGATGCTTGCTGGAGGGAGAAGTCCATGTCAGTTTCGCTGTTCAACTCCAAGAGTGGCTTGAACAGTTTCGCGGCAGATCGCTCGTAGAAGCGGGTTAAGAAGAGCTCCTGCTGTGAATCAGCTCCAGGTAAGACTCTAGCTCTTCCAGGATAGTCGCCATTGCTCTTCGCAACGTTCTCCTGGCCCGATTGCGGCGGGGCCCCAGGATCCAGCAGGACCTTGAGTGCTTCGGAAATCTGAGACTTGACCCCAAGGTCCACCTCGACTAGTAAGAGATCGATCAAAGAGTCGGTCAGGGGTGACTGGTTGTCGTGAATCTGGCGATACATCGTTTGTCTTATCATGTTCGCATCGTGTTCGATCGTCGAGATGAGGATGTCCATGGCACCAACTCGAACACTCGCATCACCATGTCGTAGACCAAAATGTATGACATTTAGGAGACCGTGACTGATGAAATTGTTATACAATGACTGCCGGGCGGGTGGCTGAATATTCTTCGCAATTCCGCAGCACTGCTGGATAAAGAGAACTGCGTCCTTCCTCTTCTTTTGATCCGCCATGGTCGAGTGCACAAGCCCGAAAAGGTCGTTCAGAAAGGCCGTGTTCATCTGCAAGAAGTTGACGATATCAACTTGGTTGAAGAAGATGAGCGAGTTCAGTACTGAGAATGTGGGATCGTCCAGGATCCTGGCAAGCACAACATCTTTCAGGTACAGAAGGCGATAAGTCTGGTGTATCTTCCGCTGCGTTTGTTCATCTTCGATAGGCACAACCTCCTTATAGCGGCCTTGGTTATCCAGCCAATGGCGGTGATTAGCCTTATGACTGGGAAAGTCCGGGTCGTATTCCAACGCGCCGACGACACCCAGAACGCACTCATCAGACACGGCGTGCTCGATGATGGAGGTATCGTTGAGGAGGAGTATCAGTTTCATGATATTGCACAGTCGATGCAAATCCGCCAAACTCTCAAGATCTTCAGCCATTTCCACGAGAGGAATGAGCTTGCTGATATAGTCGTCGGCCATGATGAACTTGGCCAAGGCGTCTCGTCCGTGAGGCGTGTTGTTCATTTGCCTCATGGTCGATTCGATTTCAGCAAGGTGGCCGAGGTCCGCTGTGGGGAGGCTGATGGTTGTTTGAGCTTCAAGCGGAAGCTCAGAGTCGGAAAAGGCATCATCTAAAGAGAGGCGCATGTGAGTAAAGGTTGGTTTTGCATGACGGTGAATTTGATTGCATACCAACACCACCAAGAGACCCGTGGAGTGTTTGTTGCACACCACTGACAAAGCGCCTGTCCATGTGAGCTGTACATTGCTTGAGCGCGGTAGGAAGGCGTCACATACCAGATCAATGCGCATCCCTCAGCCTCCTGGAAGCTGAGCGCCATGTCAACGCCGCTGCCAGGCTCCTGCCATACGATCAGGGTTTCTGTTGGCGCATGTCAGTTGAAGTGCTCGTGTCGGACTCGATTTGCAGGGTATGGTCTTGCCTTGCTGCTTCTGAAAGCCATCCTCGCGCTGTATCTTTGTTTCCAACAGCAGCCGCTCCGGCTGGTCTTCGGATTCGACCAGGACGCGTGGCTCCTTACGCCCGCTCTCCGTCTAGTGATGCAGATTGCAGGTTAGTCAAAAGAGGCACACGGCAACGGCATGGGGCGTCCGGTCCATCAGATTAAAGGCAGGAAGACGTACGGTCATGTAATCCGCCGTGCAAAAGCCAGTGCCCCTATCGAACCAGTCATTGTTGCGCAGCTCGTAGACCTTGACGCGCTTTTTGTCCGTCGCCTGATGAGGCACCGACTGTGCCATCATCAACGGCTCGGGGTCCCCCTCCGACACGAGAGGGTTGTAGGCCACCAAGTCGGGAGCTAGCTCGAGGTGTTGCTGGAGGGACAGTTCCGAGGTTTCGTTGTGGCTGAGGATCGTGAGCGCCGCCACGGTTCCTGGGATGCGCCCGGTGCAAGGACGCGCGCAACGGCTACCTCGGGCTCGGGTTGCGGGGGACGGTCGGACGACGGGGACCGGCGACAAAAGGGAGATGCGATGATCGCTGGTCGCAGATGCGCGGCGACGGCAGAGCGCTGGCGAGTCACTTAGGATGCACAGGCTTCAGGCATGCGCCGTCCAACGGCGGCGAAGGCGTCGGGCCGGATCAGACAAAAAAGGGCGACGTCAAACGAAGAGCGAGGTCGGCGGCAGGCGGCAGGCAGCCGGGCGCAATCAAGCGACGAGACGACAGACGAAGGGGGGGCGGGAGGCCTGGCCAGAGTCGACTAAAGATGGGCGCAAAGGCGGACGACGGCTCAACGATGGTGGTGACGATGCTTGAGGTGGTGCTAGGGTAGGCTGACTCCGTCCGGGTAACACGAGCGTTGCAGTTCGGGTCGGGTTGGTGAGGAAGTCTGAGGCTGTCCAGGTTTTGGAGGAATAGTGGGTACGGCGCGTGACCAGGTGGCGGCTTTTGGCACCCTCAGCCTTGCCTTGGGCACATGGTGGCTGTTAGGCCGGAGGGGCCGTTTCCGGTGCGGCAGCCACACAAACCTTGGCCGCCTGCCTAACAGACCCATCGACCCGCGCCCAACCAAAAACCCGACGAACACCGGCTGGCCTGTGTGCGTGCGTGTCTAGACCAGGGGACTGTCTACCTATTTCGGTGCAAGCCCCAGCTTTTCCCCATCTAAAATCACATCACTCTCACGTGACTTGCCTATCTGACGTATGCAAGCGTCCTGTCTTATCTCTCCAAAGGGGTCATTGTGGGTTTGTCTTGACTCTAAAGTTAGGGCAACTACGTCAGGAACGCGACTCTTTTTGATAAGCTGTGATTGTTGGCTGAATAAGGTCCTATACCATCTACTTTTTCGGCAATGCATAGCGATGTGTAGAATGATTGTTGTGATTTCGAGACGGCTTCCGGAACGGCTGCGCGGAAGTCTCTTCCGATGAACGCTGCATTGCTGCCCCAAATTAGGTGCCCAGGCGCGGGAAGATCGCGGGGCACGCCCCCGTCATTCTCGACGGCACTATAAATGTTCCCGAGAGCTTCAATGTCTCACATGTCCAGAGCACGCTACATGACGAACATGACGTACAACGGCCCTGTTTACAAGTCTGCGAACGCATGGAAATGACTGACTTTGGTTAACCCCTGTATGGGTTTCCTGGATCATTCCTGACCTGCCGACCCTCTGGAGCCATAAGAATGCGAATACATAATGAATCGTTCACTCAGTTTGTTCATGAAAAAGAGCACCTGGACGATTTAGGGCATTTAACGTCTTCATCTGAAGGCTCAACCCACGAGCGGGAAAGCCATGACGGGCTCCAACTATGTATGCTATAGCAAATTTGAAGCGAAGTTTAACAACTTACAGCCAAACCATTGGATTTACTAGGCGTGGGGGGATCCTTGTTATAGCAGCCACTCGTAACGTGCTGAGAAATGGGTATTGTTAGTGGGGGTACAGCGAGGGTTGGCTTAAGGGTCTCATTTACCATTTTACATCTACGTTGTTAAAGGGCAACGGGCAGGCTGGGCCCTGCATCCTGCGGTATACATAGGTCTACGTTTGAATGCGCTTGTCTTGTTGGCTTTCGGATAATAATAGAAATAAAAATCCAAAAACGTGAGACCAACATGGTGCAACCGCCACGTGTGCTGCATCCCAGGTTTTCCACGGACTTGGCAATCATGTTGACTGTTGCATTTTGCAATGGAGGGATAATGATGTGGCTTTTTGGCTTGCAGGTCCAGCATGCAGATGCAGGTCTGGCAGCTAACGATGCGCCTCCTCGATAGATCACCCTCCCATCGAATCCAGACTTCCTCGAAGGAGCTGGAAGGACCCTGCTTGGCGACGGTTTTGCCCATCGCAAGGAAGGACAAGGTCCGCACCTCATCCCAGCAACTACACTCTAGCTGCATCTTTTCTTCCGGATTGCCCACGCCAAGTCAGCCGCACCTGTGATCTCTACCAGATTCCATGCCCTTTTTCATTTTGGCGGTGTGCACTCGTATCCGAATACGCCTTATCATCTCCCTGCGTCCTCCAAAAGGCTGGTGCGTACCGTAGAGTTGGGAATTGTCAATCATCTTGTGCAAGGATGAGGGCTTATCATGCCGTCCTACTCGTTACCACCATCACCAACAGCCGAGTTACCGTGTGGGCATCAGGCGTAAGGTCAAGCTTTGTCACGAAGCCATGCCTGGGCATACCCTGGTCAAGGGTACCATGGACAGGGAAGAGAGAATTGCAACTATCGATCTCTGCCGAAGATAGTCAGATCGAAATACTGGTATAGGTAAAGTGGGCTGTGATCATAAAATTGTATTTTGTCTGTTGCCATTCCAGGTACTCGTTGTTCGACATGGGCCAACAAAAAACTCTGGCCAGTACGACGAAACCTGTATTCGTTTGGCCATTGACCCGAATCATGAGAGCCTGGTATTATGGGCAACCCTTTATTCCCCTTGGATTCAGGCAAGAGTGGCAGCCAGCATCTTTCCGAATTCCCAGTAACATCTGCAGCCGTGATGACTACACAATCCTACCTTGTAAAGCATGAAGCTGCAGTTGAAAATGCAACAGCTGCTGGTGCCTGCAGCAGCTCTTCAATAGTCTTGCCGTTGGCGTGTCAAGTTCCAGGCAACGGCAGATTGCGCACAGGCATTTGCTGGGTCAGATCAGGTAGTTGGTCTTCCCTTTTTGGACGACAGTGGCACCGTCACGATAGCTTCCCTGTCGTTAATCATCAGCAGGCATGCTTCCCTGCCATCCACTTTATCGATTTTCAGCAGCGAGTCATTCGACACTGTGCCCAGGGGCAATGTTTCGGCGTCAGAAAGCGATGAGGTCTGAGCTGCAGTTGGGGCAAGTTAGGCATTTCTCTCAGCTCCTGGCCATAATGCTGCCATGAATGCTGCACTCTCAAGAAGGCTTTGGACCACCAGCTGCAATCATTCGAACAGTACAACGATAGCTGTAACTGTGAACGCCACGGACCTGATGAGTCTGAGGACCGCATCTGCCTCGGGGCGGTCTCGAATGGTCGAAAGCCCTTGAACGTAGCTTGCCATTTCAAGCTCCGCATGGCAGATATCGAAGCTACCGCTTTCAGGCTTCGTTTGCCGACAAGCGAACTGGGTCCCCGGGATGACTACCTTGCGGCTGATCCGGTCCAGGGGAAAAAAAACTGTCCGTCCAACTAGCGCGGTGAAGGGCACCGGTCGCCAGGTTAGCGTCTGGCTCGGACGGTTCCAGGTTGCGCATCTTCTCTTCGGTTACCACTCGACGCCCGCCCATGTGGGCACGGCATTCCGATGGGGGCCTGTACGAGGCGTTTTGTTTTGTTTGAATTTTTCTTGACGTCAGCAAGACTTCAAACAAGCCCACTTGCGGCTGCTTAGCGTGTGATGGGATGTATGCTAGGGCCGCCAGATGCATCCCTGTCCTGGGCTTCAAACATCCGGCCTATCGTTGGTTTCACTTGGAGCCCAGGTTGAGAGTCTTTGACCAGGTCTTGTGCAAGGCACATGTTTGTGTAAGTGCAATTGACATCCTCGCATTTTCTGCCAACTTCTGTGCAACAGCAGGCATTCTTCGGGAGCATTGTTCGGCTTGACGAGGCAGATGTAACCTCGTTATTATGGATGTTAAGCAGCAGGCCAACCAACGGACAGCGACGATTTTGCATTGCCTAGCTTGTGCTTTGTACCGTTGCACAAGCTGCGCCGACCCGCGTGGGCTGTCGTTCGTGTGCTATCTTAGCCCTGTGCCGCGCGACGTTGCAGTTGGAACGCATAAAGCATGTCACACAACCCAAAGCAGGCTCAACGAGGCCTCTCAGATGTTGGGCATGGAGATTTCGTTGGCATCGTGATCGCCAACGCTAGCCGGTCGAACAGGCCCATGGCTTATCTTGCTGACTTAGTTTGGGGCTTCGACTGAAGAGCGTATCGGTGTTGAGCGGGAAGAAGCAGAGGAAAAGGATAAACAAGCACCTCAAGGTTGGCATGCAGGTCTGGACCAACAGATCCGCACAGCGGCTCTTGAGCTCACCCAGTGTCTGTCTCAGGCCACACTCCCGGCCCAGCTCCGGCCCCTGGCGCCTTCTTTCACCTTCCTTCACCCTTGTCTGTACCGAGAAGCGCCGCAAGATGCGGATGGACCCTGGGCTAGTGGACGATACGAGCATCCAGGTCGAGGGCTTTGCTTGCGTGTCTGCATCTGTGTTGATAGAGGATCCCTTGCCGATTCCACTCACCGTAGCCCTGTTTGCCTAGCATATCTTAGAAGCTAAGAAGCCATATACGTGTGGTGCGTGTTGGCCCCTGGCTGTCGCAAACCGGTAAGCCCACCCACCCTTCTTCGCGGCCGTGGGAACATTCATGGTGCCTGGGCGATAGAGGCATGGCCACAATGGCCGAGGGCGGATCGCGATTCGCTACCATCGGCGGCGGCGGCGCTGGTGCTAGATTGCTGTGCAGCAGTTGCTTGGTCAGGGCATGGTGGGACCCCTAAAGACGCTTGTTCTTTTGGTTGCATTCGGATTCAGTTGGTCATTGCCAACCTGCAAGGCCGCAACTTGCTCCGACTGCCCGGGATTCATGGGTAGATAGATAGATTCGATATGGAGACATGGCCCTCCTGGGCTGACACGCAGCTGCTCCATCGCGACAGGGTTGCCGTAGACTGCCATGAGAATCCGTATAAAACCCAGGCCTGCATCTGCACGGGTTCCGCAGCTGAGGTTTCGGGTCGAAGTCCACGAGCGAATTGGATGCACAGCCCTCTCGGTTGAAGATCTGTCAATGCAATAGATAAAGTCTGCCTCTCTCTCGCTCCCTCCATCGCCTTGCCCTGGGCGGATCTGACCTGCTTCGCCTCCCGCCCGCGTTGTCCGCATCTCCTCACCCTCCTCACCCCTCGCCGGTGCTCCTCACTCCTGCTTCCCCTCCCCATTTTTAATTATTGCTTCATTTATCCACTGCCTTGGCCTCGCTTTTACCCACTTCGGGGTCACGGAAAACAATCAACCATCATTATCTGGCCTGCTTCCCCCCCACGGCTGCTCGCTTTCTGAGTCCTTCTCGTCCTACAAGACTAGAAGTTGGAGACCATCACGGCATACACCCTACAATCGATAACTGCCACCACCGCTCTTGGCCGTGTTCCCATTCTGGTCGTCACGGCTCCACCCGCTACCTTCCTTGTGCCATCGGGCCACACCTTCTGGAATCTTGCCGCCACCGACGCGGCCTAGATCCACGTTGCCGCTCGTGTTCCATTGCTCCTGCCTAGGCAGTATTGGGCATTGCGGGCCTTCCGCGAACCCCGAGCTGGCTTGAAGGACTTGAGCACCGTCTTCCTTACCTTATACATATTTGTTTGGTCACATCGCACCATCAGTCCTTTGTCACCGTCCTCCACCAGCCTCTTACGCACTGGCTCCATTCAAACTTGATTCGGCAATTGCCATTCCTCGAGATTTGTCGGGTTTCACCTTCTTTCTCATTGCACGGATTGCATATATCTCAACGGAGCCCACGTCGCCCTTCGGCCATTCGACCGCATTCCGCCAACTGGACTGGACTTGACAAGCAGCTCAACAGTGTGTGACCATCTTTTCATATCTAAGGAAGGTATTCATCGTCAGGCTACATTCGTGTACTCCTGCCACTTTGCTCATACCCATCCCAATCATTTGGTTGGGAGTCTCTTACGCCTAGTGCTATACAAGCTATAGTCTACTCCTTAAGCAGTAATTGCCACCATGTCTATCTTCTCTAGCATCAGAAGAAGTCGCCAATCGGCCAAGGTACACAATGCCAAAGCAGCCGAGGAAAAGAAGAAGGAAGGCGCCAGTACCCCTTACAAGCACGTCCCCGTTCATGCTGCATCGGATGCCCTGGCCAGCGCCCCTCCAGGCTGGAGAGAGGCTGACCGAGGCCGAGTCGTCGAGCAAAACCGAAGGCGCAGCGCAATGGCAGCCAGCGGCCACAACATGGCCATGCCAGCGATGCCTCGGGTTGCAAGCAGCCTCTCCTGCGTCTCTTACCCGTCCGAGAATGTCTCGCCTATGGTCCACCTGCCAAGAACCTTCAGCTACAACAGTGTCCCAACCGGCTACGGAAGCCGCGATGTCATGTACTCGGTGCCAGATTTGCCGGAACCGCATCAGCCCGGCTCTTTCAAGGGCAAGGAGGTTGCAAGGGGACATGGCGTGGCTGCGAGGCGCAGCAGCCGGCGCAGCAGCCCTTCGTCGAGCAAAGGTTCGTCAGCGAACAGGTCGGAAAGCGAGTCACCGTCGTACTAAAGTCTCATCAGGAGAGATTTCACCTGTCGGGAGTTCGGGTGATTCATCCACTTCCCAAGATGACCTCGAGATGAGGCCAGCCGCATACACAACATGTCCACAAGACGGCGCCGTGCCAAAGATGCATCGCCTAGCACCGCGAAACCTTCGACGCAACTCGGATAGCTCTAATGAGGGCCGCTCAATGGGGACCTACGTCAGCCAATCTCGAGACTCTCGCCCACCTCCATCGGTGAGGGGATTTCATGCTATCCCTGCCGCTGCGGCCCCCCCACGGTCAGCAGGGCCATTGCCAGGCTCACTTCCCATCGGCCACAGCGACACTGCTCGAGGTCACCGAAGCTTTTCAAACTCATTTACAGGATTACCACCACCTTCTTTAAGCAGTTCCTTGGCGTCGGCACCCATCACCCCTGTCGGTGTCGAATACGACTTCGATTTTGGCACGTCTACGTCCGCGGACTTGTCATTAGGTCCTTCGGAGCCAGTGCAGGTAGTAGAGGGATCGAAGTCCTTGATGCCTGAGCACAAGGACCCGCATAGCATTCAAACACACTACACAGAATTGGAGCGCATTCGATCGGCCGCGAAACCTCGGCAGTACCAACACTCTGGCTCTATCATGGTTGAGCCTCGGGGTGACGCCGCAAACGAGCAAATCGCAGAAGCTCTCCCCGTGGCCGCCGAGCAGGAAAAGAGCAAAGGGAGAAAGCTTTCCAAAACAGGGGGTAAGCTGACGAAGAAGAGCCGCTGGTCAAGTTCAAAAACTTCCTCAGTTGCTGCTTGATCGTGCCAGTTTCTGGATTTCCCCCAAAAGTGCCTTGTGTATATCTCGCAGCAAGTGCGCGCTGCTTCCTCATAGCAGTTTACGACCTTTCCACATGTTCTTGTGTTTCTTTTGTTTCAAAGAATGCCATTAGTATGGAGTTTGGGGGCGGTTACGGACAGGATGACTTTCGATTTCTTTGTATACTCCAACATGTATCTCAAAGGTCTTTATGAGCCTTTTGGAGGCAGATGGATACACGCGGACTGGATACATTATCCTTACTGCCTTGGCCTGAGCCGGGATGTGATCGGTGTCATTGTTTACGGAGGAATTGACTATTGATGAACTTCTCCACCACCAAGGCTTGGCTGAGCAACCGCCCATGACAGTCTATACGCCTTGGGTGGTAGATGAATAATGATGCTGATGACGAAGAAGAAGACTGGAATTGCAATACTATTACAGAGGGACTTTGTCATGAATGAGAATGTACGAAGAGGTGACTGTATCAATGCGTCGCTGGTAACATTGTTCTTCACCACACTTGAAGCCAAGAAGCAGAGGGAGGGCAGCGTGGACTGAATCGCTGAATCCTCCATGCACACAGCCTTCATACCAGGACCTCAAGGGTTCTGTGTTTTAGGCGTCAAACCCCACACCACATCCCACGAGGGTTGGAGGGGTAAGGACTCACTCGGTGGAGAATGGCTGTGATTGTCGATTGATTCGGGCCCTTCTAGGCGGATTCTTTAGTGAGGGGTCCCCTGGGTGCAAGCTAGTGCCTGCCATGTCTATTGGTCAGCCTCGCACCGTCGTCCCTGCGTTTCCCCAAACCGGCCTCGTGGCCTTGCCGACGCCCTGGTTTGACGTTGCACACCATCACTGAATCTGACGGACCCGGGGACGCAATTCCCGTTTCATTCATTTACGTCGCGGCCCCTTTTGTTCGGCGCAATTGCAGCTTCCTCCTCTGGCTAGCTCCTCTTCGCGCTCCTGCTTTCCCCTTCCCCCTTTGCGCCAATCGCTTTTCGATCTCGTTGCTGCAAGCCTTGGCTTGGCTGTTCTGGTTCGAGGGCGCTGGTTTGCTTTTGCTGTGAGAGGAACCTGGCCCGTCTCAAGATGGGCGGTGCCGACGAGGTGCTGGAGCTTCCGGGTCACTTAGGTTCGCTGCTCTACGACTGGGTCAAGGCGACGCCCGTCCACGTCCTCCTCTTCTTCTTCGTCTTGCTCGTACTGCTCGGGCTTCTCAGTGCAAGTTCTCACAATCATGTCTCCTGGCCCCGCGAGACCCTGTCGTCTAACCTGTCTTCCGCGCAGCTCTTTGTCCTCCTACACCTCGTCGCACCAAAACCTAGACCGTCGTTCCCTTCGGAGAAGACGTACGTCACCAGCAGCTCCTCCGGGAAACAGACCTCCCCGCGTCCGCTGCCATGCTGGTACGACCGATGGCTCGCTGAGCACCGTCTCGCCCAGGAGCACGTCCACGCCGAGCAGGCCTTCCCCACGCCCGACACCAACTCCATCGAGCCCGCCGAGCTGCGCCTGAGCGTCGTCCTGCCCGCCTACAACGAGGAGGCCCGCATCATACCCACCCTCGAGGAGGCCGTGCCGTACCTGGACGAGCACTTTGGCCGGTCCAAGACGGCCAAGGGCGCGGCGGTGGGGGTCGCATCGTCTAAGCGACACATGCGCAACCCGCCTAAGCAGGACCTGGGCGGCTACGAGATCATCGTCGTCAACGACGGGAGCAAGGACAGGACGGTGGATGTGGTGCTTGACTTTGCCAAGGAGCATGGCCTGCATGATGTTATCCGAGTGGTTACGCTGGAGAAGAATCGTGGGAAGGGTGGCGGTGTCACGCACGGTCTGCGGCATGTGCGCGGCGAGTACGCCCTGTTCGCGGACGCTGACGGCGCGTCGCGCTTCAGTGATGTCGGGAAGCTGATTGAAGCTTGTGAGGAGGTAGTCGACGGCTCCCATCGCGGCGTGGCCATCGGAAGCCGCGCCCACCTCGTCGGCAGCGAGGCCGTAGTTCAGGTACCCAGCTCCCACCCCTCCCGAACATACACATCTAATCGTGCACAATCTGCAGCGCTCGGCCCTGCGCAACTTCCTCATGCGCTCCTTCCACCTCGTCCTCACCATCCTCACGCCGCCAGCCACCTCGCGCATCCGCGACACCCAGTGCGGCTTCAAGCTCTTCTCGCGCGGGGCGCTGCCGCACATCGTGCCCTACATGCACGCCGAGGGCTGGATCTTCGACATCGAGATGCTCATGCTCGCCGAGTCGGCCCCGGCCACCATGGTGCTCGGCAGCGACGGCAGTGTTATTGGCACCAGCCCCGGCATCAAGGTCGCTGAGGTCCCCATCGAGTGGCACGAGGTCGGCGGCAGCAAGCTCAACGTCGTGCAGGACAGCGTTAGGATGGCTATTGGCCTGGCGGTGCTGCGCGCGAGCTGGATGATGGGCGTCTACCGTCGAAGGTTGACGTGAAAAGACGGCATGGCAATTTCCATGGGCCACGGGTTACGGTTCAGGCAGGCTTTCATAGATTTGATAGCCTCTGAAAATGTAAATAGTCGTGTTCACAATCGTACGGATGAGACAAAGGTCGCAGCCTCCTGGAATGTTCATGGATAATCATAATCAAGTGATGTAGACACAAGGGATTATTAATATTAGGTATTGATACTCTATATGGCAAGCAGAGTGTGGCACCATTCTACCGCCACAGCGACCATGCCCCTTTTCTTCATGTACACGTGTATCCAAAGCAGTTCACAGGACACAGTTGTCTCGTCATTCCTCCTCAGTTCGTACAAGCAAATCTCCAAGGGGGCCAAAGCCCCTACAGTCCAGTAGACGAGGTATCAAAGCCATCTCAACGCCAAGCATGCATCGCACAGCATAAAAGCCGATCACTGTCCTCAAGTTCCCAAAACGCCTCTTTGTGCAGACCACTCGGTCACGCATCACCTGAAAGCCTCGCGCCACATCACAGGCACAAACACCATGCACGCGCGCCACAGGATGAGAATGCTGTCGATGATGCAGATGGGGAATTTCAAGAAGCCGAAGGGGCCGGACACGACGGTCCAGCCGTGCAGCCACAGGGCGAGGAACGCGACGCTAAAGAAGTGGTATGCAAGAACGGCGGGCTGCTGAATGATGCCCGCCAGCAGGCCAGCCGGCCCGTCGAGCATACCGCGCTGGAAGTAGTCGAAGCAGCCGAGCTGCAGGATACGCAGCTCGCGGTCGTTGGCCGCGAAGAGGGCATAGAGGGCCTGGGCAAGGACGTTGATGATGCTGGTGAGCTGCTTACGGCGCCAGTAAAAGGCGTTCATGGCACTCTGGACAGCGGCAACGTCATTCAGTCTCTGAATGCGAGAAGGGTGGAAAAGCTCGGAAAGAATGAGGACGTCGTTGAAGGCCACAGTCATACCGCCTCCGGTCAAGGGATGGCGCATGTTCATGGCGTCACCGAGCACGACGAGGCCATTGGCTACCTGGGGCGTTGCTGGGAGCCAGCTGTTGGGCATGCTGCGTGGGATTTTGCCGTCCTCGAGGGCGCGTTCAACGGCTGGGCGAACCGAGGCTGGTAGAGTAGGGATGGCGTGGTTTTTGATGTAACCGCGGACTCCGCCGTTGGCAGGAGATGCCTCTGGCAGGTTTATCGGCACGTCAAAGAGGATGCGGGTCTCATGAGTGCCAATCTGGTAGATGAGAATAGGAAAGGCATCGCCAATAATGACATGGCCAGCGCCAGGTAGGGGTAATTCAGCGTCGATGAGTTCGAGGGCGTAGAACTTGCTCTTGACGACCGGGGCCGACTTGAGGATAGGAGTGCGCCACTTGGAAGCGTAGCCGTCGGCCACGATGGTCAAGTCGCCGAAATAGTAGTCCTTCTCCTTCTTTCCCGTCTTCGGGTTCAGCGTCTGCGACTCGACGCCGAGAATCTGGTTGGTGTGAGGACTCTTGACGGTGCCGACAACCTCTGTTTCGACGACGGTGATGTTGCTGTGCTCGAGGCAAGCTCTGCGCAGATTCATGATGAAGCGTCCGTGATGGAAACACCGGCCGAGCTGCTTCTTGCCTTCGGGCCCGTTGCCGGACCAGCGGTGCGGAACCTGGCCATCCTCGTCAAGGCCCGGGTATTTGATGTGCGTCTGCTGTCCGTGGTAGATGACGTTGTAGCCGTGGCAGGTCACCGAGTCAATGCCCTCGACACAATCGCCGAGTCCGAGCTTCTTGAGCGCCATGATACCTCCGGGCTGCAGCAGCTCCCCGACAATACGATCGGGCTCCTTCATCCAGCGCTCGAGGAGGAAGACGGAGCGGCCCTGGTTGGCGAGGGCGAATGCGACGGCACATCCAAAGATACCGGCGCCGACGACGACGACTTCAGCCTCGTGGTGGTTCTCGCGCCGTATCCGCGCGTCCGACCGGGACGCCTCCGTGGGTCTCGTAGCCGTCATGGTGACTGTTGTCGACATTGCGGATGCTTTGTTGGCGGGAGGGTTGTGTCGGGTCGGCAGCGGAGGGTAAAGGGACGATAATCAGAGCGTCCAAAGGGGGCAAAAACAGCGACGTCAAGGAACCGGGGGCCTGCAAGGAAAGACGGCTCAGAGGAGAATTTCACGTGGTACGAAGCAGTACCCCAGCAATCAAAAAGACAGAAACGAGCACAGCAGCCGCACAATGTCTATACTCATAGCATCGATGGACGTAGAGGGGCAGAGCAGAAAACGAGGAAGGCTTGGGGGAAATACAGGATTTTGGTGATAGTACCCAAAGTAATTAATGTACTGGACGAATACATGCACAGGGGTGGGGTTTGTCGGCGTCAGCGGGATTGGCCCAGAAAAGGTGCAAATGGGCAGTCACGATCGAACCATGGGCCACTGGCACATGCAAATCGAACGGTCCTTTCCCTGCTACTAACGTCCTTGCCTTGCCCAGAAGGGTTGGCCGGGCCAATGAGGGGCCTCACCCCACGTTTAGTCATTCAAGGGACCTTCTAATTGGTCATACCGGGAAGCCCCCCTAATAAACCGCCCAATTCACGGACATGCTCTGCTCTCATACAGCCACCGTTGTGCAAGTCACATATCCCAACTGTCGCCCACTGGCATGTGAAAGGGAAGGCCTCGTGTCATCTTTGTGTCCACGTACGACGACAACCTCAATAAATGCAGTCATGGGTAGTGACTACAGACCTCTTTGATATGCAGTCATACTTGTCTTCCATGTCAAGGGGCGGCTCCGGAATCATCCATAAAGTAGTTACTATTGATACATGTGACAGTGCGGTAGGAAGGATATAGAGCTGGTATATACAAAAGTCCTTCCCCCCAACCCGTCGTGACGGACAGGCCGGTATGGCCATTAGTCTTTACAAGTACATGCGCTGCTGAAGAAGGAATCCGATGGCCGTGTACTCAGTCGCGTCAGTTGTCAGCCCGCACTCGCAAGCAGCAAGCCCTCATCTTCAAACGTAAATGGTCGCTCCTCCAGCCACGGGGTCTCTTCCGCCAATGTCGTGGCCTCCTCCAGTGGAACACCCTTCATCCCAATGATGTTGTCGATTTCCCAGATCTTTGCAAGGTGATCCCGACGGCTTTCCTCGCAATGTCTGAATGCATCCTCGAGCTGCTCCATCAGGTTCATCAAGCGCTTGTCGTTCTTGTTCGTTGCTGCACGCATGGCCACCTCCCTCATCGCCCACTTGATGCTCTCTTTGCAGATTGTGCTCCGCTGCCATGGGTGCCACTCCTCGGAAAATACAAGCAACGTCCGTTTCAAGGATTTGTACCATTGCAAGCCGGTCAGTGCATACACGAGGGTCGAGAAATTGTACGCATCGTACACAAGTCTCCCCTCGCCCTTGACTCTTGCTGCAATTCTGCACACGTCCAAGGTCGCTTTCTTGTCAATCACCAAGAGAAGTCGTGTGATGTGGTGGAACTGGAACTTGGTAATGGTAGCACCCTCTCGAAGAGCTTCTTCCACCACATCAATGGCGTCTTCGCCATTTCTTATTCGAGACATAAGCACGCTCATATCTGTTGTACTATCGCCTTGTCCCATTTCGTGCCAAGGGGTTGGCCGCTTGCAGAATCCCTGCCGCCGTTCGGAAAAGCGGCGCTCGTCAGCAGGAATGTGAAGATCAAGATATAATCCGGTAGGGGTCTGATGTTTTCCGTGATTCAACGTGCGTACATCCGCATGGGCCTCGTCTATCCATGGTCCGAAAGAGGAACCGTCATCATCATCTGCTTCCGCTGATGCAGGCAGTTTTTGCGAGCGAGCCATGGCACGTTCTGCGTCCTGGACGCGCTGAAGAGAATCGGACTCGTCGCCAATATGTGCTCGTAGTCGGTCGAGCCGTGCGCCGCAAAGCCTCCAGTATTTGATACAAATGGTGTAGAATGCTCGCATGAACTTTTTGTTCCGTCGGAGGCCATTCTCTCTGCCAAATTGCACCCAGGACAGCAATCCCTCGAAGTCGTAACGACTACCGTACCAGTCCATAATCTTGCCTGTCCAACGATATTCCACTTCCATCCCATATTGTGTGAGCTTCCGGATCAGATTCTCGAGATCTGGTGCAGCAGACTTGGGACAGAGCGCGTCGGTGAGAGTTTCGAGCAACTCTTTTGTCGCGCGTGTTCTCACAGTCTCATTGGTGCAAAGTAGATCAAGACGAGGGATCGCCGTGTCCCAATCACCTTGCAACGCATGCTTCAAGATAATTGCACGTTCAAGGAGGGCATCAGATATCTTGCGACCAGGAGGGGGTTCTCGTTGCAGCGGTTGCGTATCCAACAGCTCCATTTTATCCGTTGATAGTGCCATCAGTATCACTTGTCGGCGAATTCGATATCTGTTGGCGTTGGAGAGCAGCTGTGTTTTGAAGATGCGGGTCTCCCTGAGACGCTTGTAAAGATTCCACGCGTCGTAAAACCCATTGGGGCCATGCTGACGAGCGTGTATGAAGCCAGACACGATATCAACGAGCCGTCCAGTCGAGTCACATGATCGGCTGTTGAGATATCGTATGAACTCTATCAAATCATCGTGAAACCCATTTTCCATCAGCACATTGCCAAATTCCACAAGTGGTGACCGAGGACCAGTATGCAAAGGCAGCGCCTTTGGCAGCAAGGATTCCGCACTTGTTGAGTTTCGGGCAGTAGCACACTGCATAACTCGAGAGGCAATGTCCCGGAGATGGTCGAGCACGTCTGGTTCCAGGGGGGTGGATATAAATCGGCCCAGTATAGCGCAACATACCTCTAGCCCGTCTCGAATATATTCTTTTCCGAGTTTGGTGCGGGATTCTAGTTTCTTCAGAATGTTTTCCAGAATTTCTATGCCTTCCGTGTAAGGTAGATCTGCTGGCGATGGATGGAGAGTCAAGCTGTGGATAAGAAGCCAGCCTTGCTCGAGCTCGGATGCATCTTCCACAGTATTTTTGTATTTTACCAGACCCTGGGGGCCTGACACCACCTTGGTCAAGGGTTCCACAGGTTCTGTTTCCCAGAGAAATTTAAGATGCTGAGGATGAGGACGAAGTATTTCTTTCGTCTGTTCCGAGCAGGTCTCAGACACCAATGCCGAGGCTGCAACTTCTCCGGGGCCTACCAGGTCACCCAGGCGGGACTTGGGCATTTTTACAGAAGAGTTCCATTGTAATTGACGACGCTCAAGGCAGACTTCGGGTGCTGGGATGATTTTGGTCGACTTCAAGTCAGCCAAGCTGCTCCCAACACCAACGAAGTCGGGTAAAAGCCTCTTTTTGACGTCCGAAGGCTCACGATCGCGTGCTAGTCGTGGTCGAGGTGCGGGATGTTCGTCATCCAATTCTTCCGACATGTCCATCAAGCGGAGGCGTTTCCGCTCGTTTTTCCCGGGACGTATCCGCCTGGCTTTGGGATGTCGGCTGTTGTCGTTGGCGTCTGGAAGAAAGCTCTCGAGCGGCCTGGGAGAAATAGCTGCGGCGCCTCGGGCAGCCTTCGCAGCGTGTATTTTTCGTGCGTTGTCGAGTGCATTTCGAGCGAGCCTGATTCGACGTCGACGTTCCTCGGCGAGCAAAACAACCGAGCAAGAGGTAGTGAAGAGGATGCCCCGGAGTGCATGAAGCACAGCCCTGGACGGGACGTAGCTTGGAGAGACCATCTCATGAACCCATCGCGCGAGTCTGAGCCGGCTGTGCTGTGCACATTAGAAGACTTGCCGGCGTACAGTCGGTAGGGAATCGGATGCAATTGGACGTTGTCGACAAGGGATCGAGTGATTGGTTGATGGTCAAGTGGTAAGATTTCGATGACAGGCCGCGGTGGTGCCACCAGTCTTAGTTGACTGTACCCCCACAGGTTTTTTTTAACCGCACCTACCCTATATAGCGTCGACCTGTTATCTCGTCATGGACAGGTCCAACCTCAACAAGCCATAGAAGCAAGCTATAAGGGGAAAGTGCTTGTGTGCCTTTTCTCGTCTTTCGAGGCTTGGATATTAGGAGTTTCTGGTATGGCTTCATATATCTTGCTTTAATGTTAGCATCTGCTTTCCAGATTTCAGTATATGCCTATGGAAACTGGAGATGCATGTGACTGTAGTAGATAGAGTTCCGCGAGTTCCCTTTCGTATTGCCTTGATAGAACCGAGGTAGACGCCCATATGATCCCCAGCTTGTCTCTGGTCCTTGACGGAACAGCCTCCAATAGTCCGATGAACATTTCCAGCGCTCGATTCCTGCATCAAAGCTGCAGCCGTTATTGTGTCGACCGCAATATCCTCTTTGGCCGAGACCCACCCAAGTTCACAGATCGGTTCCAAGCCCATGCATCACCCGCATCTCCTACGCAAACACGGCATGGCTTGCGGATGTATCGGGCTTACACGACGGAACTGGAAGGAGCGGATTTTCACGGCGGAACTGGAAGTAACGGATTTACACGGCGGAACTGGAAGTAACGGATTTACACAGCGGAACTACCCACAATCGCTTCTCTCTAGTTTAGGCTGGGAAGTCGTCGGCCCTACTGGCGACGCAGACAAAACAACACGCCGCTCTTCGATATGAGATCATCAATTCTGTTTCCGATTCGACGTCATTAGACTCCCGCACAGAGCGGTACAAAACTGGCGTCTAGATAAGAGTAAAGCAGCCTGGGTGGATGGAACTCATCTCCTCCTCACAATTTCCACCTTCATTCTGCCCTCGTGAAACAGCTAGACCATGGGGCAGGCGTCAGGGTGAATAGCATGCTTTAGGGAAGAGCGAGGCAGGCTGGGAAGTTGGCGGTGTACCTATCCGGAGGTGGTTGCTTGGATGGCATCAGTGCTGCGTCAGGCATCTCTAGACTGGTCGTCCAAATACATATATAAAGAGGCAGCTTCTCCCACCACCGCTTGCTTGCGAGACTGCAACTCCGCCCATTTCTCAGCTGCAACCCTTGCAATCTCATAAAATTCGAGCATTGAAAGCTCCTGCCTCACATCCTACGGAATAACTGCTCTGCATTCTTATCTACCGTATAGCCTTGCATCATGTCGCTGCTGCCCTCTGCACCACCTCCCAAGTCACCACTGGCACGATACCGTCTGCTGTCCCCCAATGCGTCGGTCAGGGTCAGCCCTCTTTGCCTTGGTGCCATGAACTTTGGGAACGCATGGTGAGAAGCACGTCATTTTGGTCATGTCGGGAACTGACGTGGGCCCGATGAGCAGGAAGGACTATATGGGCGCTTGCGACCAAGCGACCACGGAAGAAATACTCGATTACTTCTATGAGCAGGTGGGCAGTATTGGTTCGCACCGCTGTCTGCAGTTGCTAACATGATTCACCAGGGAGGCGAGTGAACATCAATCAGAATCGCGGAGATGTCTGCATCTCCTAGGTAGCACTAGCCACTGACACTGCCGCAGGAAATTTCATTGACACTGCCAACAACTACCAGTTCCAGGAATCGGAAAGCTGGATTGGAGAATGGATGCAAAAGAGAGGCCTTCGCAGTCAGATGGGTTTGCCTTCCCCTTTTCCCTGTTACGGCTTGTGTCTAGTCTTGCTTAAGCAGTATCTAGTCATTGCGACCAAGTACACCACCAATTTCATGGGAGGCCCTAACCACCCTCATATCATGGCCAACTTTACCGGCAACGGGACTAAAAGCCTGGTGGAGTCAGTCAATGCCAGCTTGGAGAAGTTGAAGACGAGCTACATTGATCTCGTAAGTCCGTCGATGCTTCGGCCTACGAGCCAGCTTCCTGTATCACTCTGACCTCAATGTTCAGCTCTACGTTCACTGGTGGGACTACAGCTGTTCCATCCCCGAGTTGATGCAGTCTCTCAACCATCTTGTAACTTCGGGTAAGGTTTTGTACTTGGGCATCAGCGATACTCCTGCATGGATTGTTAGGTACCGAAACCCAGAAATCCAGTGACGCTTCCTTCCATACTAAACCATACTCCAGCAAAGCAAATGAATATGCCAGAAGTCATGGCTTGCGACAATTCTCAGTATACCAGGGTCGCTGGTCCGCTGACCAGCGAGAATTCGAGCGCGAGATCATTCCCATGGTCAGGCAAGAAGGCATGGGTCTTGCTCCATGGGGAGCCTTGGGTGGCGGACGCTACAAGTCTGAGGAACAGCGTCAAAGTAAGGAAGGCCGTCAGGTGCAGGCTAGCGAAGGCGACGTCAACATCAGCAAGGCACTGGAGTCGATTGCAAAGCGCAAGAACACGCTCATCACGAGCATCGCGCTGGCATACGTCATGCACAAGGCGCCGTATGTTTTCCCCATCATCGGTGGTCGCAAGGTGGACCATCTCAAAGGCAACATTGAGGCCTTGACGCTTCAGCTCAGCGAAGAGGACATAAAGGAGATTGAATCCGCGGTACCCTTTGACTTAGGCTTCCCTCACAACTTCCTCTGGGGATCTGAGGTTCCAGCTTCAATGAACGAGGTCAAAATCCTGGGCATGGGTGGCACTTTTGATTATGTCCTAGACACCAAGGTATGCTTAGCCCGAGATCATCTTGAAAGGGTTTCCTTGACTGACTGGACTTCTGCAGCCCATTGCCCCCTCGCAGGGTGGACAGTAGGACATCCACCCTCGCAGTCAAGATCGGCGTTGGAACACGAGCCATCATTCTCATCCATATTGCCACCACATGAACACTGGCGTCAATGGCAACGGGGGCTATGCGTAGGGTTGCAAAGGCCATTGGGCGATGTAGTCCAGAATACGGCAATCCTTAAATAGCTGCCATGATGGGAAGACGCCAACGTGAATAAAAACACATACTATTCTTTGCTACCTTGCCCCGAGTTCCTTTGAAAGCATTAGGAATAACGCCATGGGAAATTCATGGTTTGCGATCCGAGAGCATCGTTATCGCTCAATGAAGTGCAGGGTCTTCCCATAGAATATGAGGCAAATACGGCGAGTTACCACTAGTAGGGTTACTTTACGTTGTACCTTCAATGGTTGTTGGTTATCAGCGGAAGGCGCCAATGCATCTTGTGGGCTAGAAGGGGGACGGGAAATCGTCTTTTGAGGCAGGCTCTCCCGAAGAGAAGATACCTTAGCTTGTGACAGGCGCCTGCATGCAGTGAATTTATCGATCAGGCAGCTATCAAGCCTCAATCGACCATTCGCCTTCATGCTTTGGTCAGATCTAATCGACGAGACCCTTGGTCTTAGACGCCGTGCCGAGCATGTCTCTTGACCAGAAAATGACTGCCACTCGAAAGCCTGGGGCCAAGAGAAGCCTCAGCGAATCGTTTCTGTGGCAGCCAAGTTCTGGAAAGTACATATACGTTGGCGGACTGTGGCATAGTGATTGGACACGACATCATGGAATCACATCAACGAGACCAAGCCCAGGCTTCAAGACTGGAGAGAGGTGCGATTGTCTGCTACCCATTTCACAACTTCTCACACTGACTTCTACACGATGGTACAGCCAGGCGGTATTCAATGATCATGCCGAAGTTGGGAACGTCCAGCCTCTTTGCACTCGAGCCCGCAGTGTACCGACAATTTCTAGGGAAAGCAGTGACACCAGCTATGGACCAGCGCAGTTGAACAATTTGGACCCTCCCACTCCGCCACCAAGGGAACAACCGCTAGGCTCGTCCGCATCCGAGCGAGAAGAGGCACAACTCAATGGCCACGATGACGAAGAAACCCTCCCATCACTAATCAGCTCAAAAGAGCCGCTTGCTCCAATCCGGAAAAGATTCCGTGCGCTCCCTCCAAATGCGCCCCGTTTAATGGAGAGGAAAGGACCGTACATCTTCCGGTCGGGACTACGCATTACTGACTTCAAGATCCCCCGGCGGAAACTGAGCCAACCGTCTCACGCGAGTCTGTCGTTCCAGTGTCGTGATGGATTCAATGAAGAAGAGATTCGGTCCAGCAGTCGCGCAGGTAGACCTTGGGGAAGTTGATCGTATGGTACGGATTAGAGGGCGTGCAAGGGCAAAAGATAGAGACGTGTCTCGGCCTCCCACGTAGAATCGCAATGATGCAATGGAATCCCATCATGCTCGTGACGTAAAGGTGTTGTCGTTGCACGATGAATGGGTATCTATTCCCCCCTTTTCCGGCACAACTCCTATGTATCTAGCATGACTCGACGCAGCCGGTTCGCTATTGTTGGGCTTGGCACCATGCAATCTACCACCAGCCCTCAGAATTGATTACTTGGCGCCCTTGCCCTTGGCTTCGGTATCCCCAATCTCTCGAATAATGACCGCGGTCTGGCCTGCACCGTTGTAATCCTCCTGCCCTGTTTCGAAACCTGGACACACCCCAACCGCGAGATGCTTGCCGTCGCTCGAGAAAGCCAAAGCCGCGACGTTGTTTGGGAACTTCTGGTACTGCTTCAACCTACGCTTCGCTTCCGCATCCCACAGAGCCACGGTGCCATCGCCGCCTCCCGAGGCAAACGTGCCGTGAATAGGATGGAAAGCCAGCGCATTGACGGGGTATACAACGTCGCCGTCTCCATCAGGGGCTGCCTGCCTGTGGCACTTGAAGGCATACTTGCGGGCCTGAGACTCGGCTGTGTCCTCGAACCACTCCACTGCAACACGGCCTTCGATACTGCTTGTTGCATAGCCCGCGTCCGTGGGCATGCAGGCGACCGCCCTGGTGAGAAAACGCAGCGAGGATTCTCGCTGCTGCCACGGCTTCAGCTCTGTGCCGCCCGTCTTGAATAGCTCGACGATGGAGTTGAAATCGTAAATGTTGATGATGCGGCCTGTCATGGCTACTACCACTTTGCTGGGACTGGCAGCTAGAGCATGGGGTTTTTGCGGAAGAGGGATTCTGATAAAAGAGCTGGAAGGATCCTTGAGATTGTGTAGGTTCAGACTGCAATCCCAGGAAGCAGACACAAGGATTCCTGATTCGGGTCAGTACGTGTCAGGCATGCCCAACTGTGGTGACCTTACCGTGTGCTCTGCTGTACACAACACACCTCGCGGGTGCGGAGTGCTTACTCATTAATGTCAGCTCTCCAGTTTCGAGATCAACTCTGTCATCACGCGTTAGCTAAGACATCATACAAGCTTCAAGCGCGGAAGTTTGCTGTACTTGTTGACACCACAGTCCACGCCAGCCGTGAAGGCTTCATCGTCGTCGGCCCCAAAGCAAACATCCAGAACCGGCGCGCGATGTTTGAAAGTTTTCAAGAGGTTGTTCTCGCCAGAGCCGCTGGAGATGTCATAATAGTACAGGTTGGTGTCCCACGAAGCCACCAACAGCTTAGACGAGGAGGATGGTGCAAACGCGAGAGCAGACACCGCGTCCCCGGGAGGGGGGGACAGCTCATATTGAGAAGCTATAATTCTTTTTAGTACCTAAGCAGCAACTCTGTTGTAGTAACTGTTATTTCAAAGTAAGACTTACGTGGCGCCATTGTAATTGATGCTGCAGATGGATGAGATGCTCTGAGCTTTGAATGAAGCTGTTGATGATGGGTACGGTCACGTGTATATAGCCCACAGCCACGCCAAGCGGAGCCGGGGTGAAGCTACCTGGTACTTGCCATCAGCTGTCAACAGCAAAAAGAGGCTTCAAGCCACAGCTCCGGAAGAGCCACAATAAAATACCCCGCCACACACCAATGCAAACCCCACCATCACAGTACGCAGTCAAATTCAAAATTGTGACTCTTCCTTGACTTCACGAAGTGGCACGCGCATTTCAACGAGTGCAATTTTACCTCCCAATCTACCACCGCGACCACCACCTCAACCTGCAGGATCATTTGAACGCGATTTCTGGGCTCCAGGAAAGCCTCGCCCTTCGGGACCAACTGCACCTCTTCCCCAGAATCCCCCCACGAACAGTCGCCCAACATGTCGTTAGAAAATTGCCGTTTCTACGAGAAGAAATACCCAGAGATCGACAGCCTTGTCATGGTCAACGTGACTCAGATCACTGAGGTGGGCGCTTACGTCAAGCTCCTCGAATACGACAATATCGATGGCATGATCCCGTTGTCCGAACTTTCGCGAAGACGTATCAGAAGTATTCAGAAGCTCATTAGGGTGGGCCGCAATGAGGTCGTCATGGTGGTTCGTGTAGACAAGGAGAAGGGTAACAGGCGCCTTAAACGCCCGAAACACCGGAAGCCAAACTGACTGCGAACAGGCTACATCGATCTGTCAAAACGACGAGTTACACCAGAGGATCTCGTGAAATGCGAGGAACGATACAACAAGAGCAAAGTAGTTCACTCCATTATGAGCCACGTTGCCAAAAAGACCCAGGTTCCGATTGAGGATCTGTACGAATCCATCGTCTGGCCCTTGACCCGGAAATACGGCCATGCATTAGATGCACTTAGAGGATCTATCGCGTTTGTCTCCCCTCTCGCTACCGCCATGTGTACGATGCTAATCGGATTGACAGAAACCCTGGAGTTTGGGACGACGTCACATTCCCGTCCCAGGTTATCGCGGATGAACTCAAGCTCTACATCAGCAAGCGCCTCACACCCCAGCCAACCAAGATCCGCGCCGATGTCGAAATAACGTGCTTCGGATACGATGGCATCGAAGCCATCAAGACTGCCCTGCGAACCGCCAAGGCCAAGAACACCGAGGAGATGCAAGTCGAAGTCCGCGTTGTTGCCGCGCCGCTATATGTTATTTCGACCACCTGCCTAGACAAGAGCAAGGGAATCACACGCCTGGAGGAAGCTATCGGCGAGGTCAAGGCGAGCGTCGAGACATTCGCGGGCGGACGCTTAACAGTCAAGATGGCGCCCCAGGCTGTGACGGAGGGCGACGATGCGGAGCTGAAGGCCCTCATGGACCAGCTTGCCAAGGCGAACGAGGAAGTCAGCGGTGACGACAGCAATAGTGAGCTCGACGACGATATTCCAGAGACGGTCTAGGGTGGAGACTGGAAAGCAGCCTTGGCGTGAGGGGGATGGTTATCTGAGCAGCACTTGAACAGTATGTATGTTAACCACAGCGGATTGGTTGGTGATGAAACCAAATAGCTAGGGCTAAGCAGCCTCATCCTCAATGGAATTCTGAGTATGCGCTCCTCAACTTCCGGCTGTTTAGGAAATGTAGGAGCCGCAGGAAGTGCTCCTCCCATTTCTAAAAGAAACAGTCAGAATGCCCACATGACCATGTTCAGCTATGCTGATGAAAATAGATGACAACAAGAGTTCTCTCCCTCTCCTTTAATTTTTTGTTTCTCGAAAACAATTTTTAACACTGATGCTCAAGATTCTTGAGAACTGCCCCTAAGGAATTTTTTTTCATATGTATGAAAATCATTTATTATAATGGTTGTCACCTCTGAAGGTTTCCCAATCTTAAATTTATCACGCTGAATGTGACCCATTTTGGCCTAATGGCTCTACATCCCTAGCTCTAGCTGCCTGGAAACGGTTAAACCCCTGACTGTTTTTTTCGCAACTACAGTCAGTAATACTCCACGACCTACCAAACTATCTGCTCACGGAATCTCACCAAAACTATCACCTGCTTCACGCATCCAAATCTGGTGGCCCATGGCCTTCGGATCGATATGGGCACGTATACAGGCCCGAAAGAGCCTGGGCGTGGCCATAACCCTCAAGCTCATTGGCTATGCAACATGGGTGCCCGTTATTGTCTGGTTTCATCTACACGTCGGTCAGGTTACCGCCATCTCAGGCCCTTCCATGTATCCATTTCTAAACGAGGACGGCGATAAAACTCTTCGTCCAGACTGGGCGTTTGACTACCGATTTGCACCGCAGTCCAATCTTGAGAGAGGCATGATAGTGTCCCTCAGGTAGGAGACTCCTCGAGCATGCTTCGTACGGTACACATGGCACCAATTGCAAGATTGACAATGAGTTAATAGGAGTCCGAACAATCCTCAGACAATTGCCGTCAAGAGAATAGTAGCATTGGAGGGCGACGTGGTCAGGACAAAGCCGCCATATCCCGTACCTACGGTCGTGGTGCCGAGAAATCATGTCTGGGTGGAGGGAGACGGGCAGAAAACCCTGGATAGCAATACTTATGGCCCGGTGTCAAAACACCTTCTCACCGGCAAGATAACGCATATCTTGTATCCGTTCAGGAAAATGGGGCCGGTGAAATGGCGGGAGCATGAAACGGCCCAGGTCGAGGTTGATGGGAAGTAAGTCATGATGGACAAACACACAAGACGAATGGGGAGTGAGCATGATGTAAACGTGAGGGAGGTAGATCAAAAAGGAACGGTGTAGGTACATGATGTACGATTATCCACCGCAAATACTGTAACATAGGATACGAATAAACTGCTCAAACTGATATCATTGACAGCCCAGCCATCATAGAGTACTAGGTAGCTTGACAAGTTGAGGTGCATCATTTGTGAGGTCACAAGAAGCGGGCCCGGCAGCGGAAAGTCGCCGCCCACTAGCCCACAGCGCCGGCGGTGCCACTGGTGCCTGTAGAGGTACCAACGTTGTAGGGTCCGCCGGGCCCTGGTCGAAAAATGCGACAAATTTCTTGATTGCCTCAGGGACGCGACCGCCCGCGGCCTCCCATCGCTTCTACGGCACCTCTGCCCTTGTCGTTTTATCCTGTGGTTTCCGGCATTCTCTTTCTTTCATTGCGCAGGAAATAAGCAGCAGCGGCTTCGTGTACGCAGAGCGCCCACCAGATTCCACTGCCAGCTCGACTGCACCCTCGTTTGGGGTTCCCTCGTCGGGAATGCCCTGGAGCCTCAGCATCTCCGATTACTTGTTCTCCTCGGGCCCCTCGACCGAGCCGAGCGGTTTCAAGCCATTGCCGGGCCCTCGTCATGCGGATCAGCAAGCAGGCGATTTCTGGGACAGCGATAGCGACAAGAAACTCCTCAGCCGCAAGGATAGCATGGGTGACGAGGACGTCGATGCGGAGGGTCGGCCGCCTTACCTCCATGTGCGTTTCTCCTTGCCCTCTCTGGGCACTACGGGAGAGGGTATGCGCTCGGTTCTGACTGACGGGTACAGGCAATGATTGCGGGAGGGATTGGAGGTTCGACTGGTGACCTGTTGATGCACTCCTTGGACACTGTCAAGACGCGGCAACAAGGCGATCCTAATATCCCCGCCAAATACACATCACTCGGCAAGTCCTACTATACAATATGGAGGCAAGAAGGCATCAGGAGGGGCTTGTATGGCGGTTGGATTCCTGCCCTCAGCGGTTCTTTTCCCGGCACAATGCTATTCTTTGGCACATACGAGATAAGCAAGCGATTCTTGATAGATCACGGGCTGCAACATCACCTTGCCTATCTTTCAGCTGGTAAGTACATATGGCGTCGTAAGACAAGTGATTCAACAACTCACAGTCTCTAGGATTTCTTGGCGACCTCGCTTCGTCCATTGTCTACGTACCATCTGAGGTCCTCAAAACACGACTGCAGCTTCAGGGCCGATATAAGAACCCCTACTTCAAGTCCGGCTACAACTATCGCGGCACCGTCGATGCCATACGTACAATAGTTCGAACGGAGGGCACCGGGGCACTCTTCTACGGCTACAAGGCGACGCTCTATCGTGACTTGCCATTCTCCGCATTGCAGTTCATGTTCTGGGAACAGTTCCACGCATGGGCTCGTCAGTATAAGCAGAGCCGCGATGTCGGCGTCCCGTTGGAACTTCTCACTGGAGCAGCTGCCGGTGGTCTCGCAGGTGTAATCACCTGTCCCCTGGATGTGGTCAAGACACGCCTGCAGACCCAGGTCAACGTTCCCGCCGACGCCGTCACCCACATCAAAGACCCCAATCCGCAGAAGCGGGCCATCTCGACTTCATCACCAAGCACCCACCGACCAATTCCAGGGGCCATATCCCTCCAGACATCCTCCGTGCTCACCGGCTTAAGAGTGATATATCGAACCGAAGGCATCTCGGGTTGGTTTCGCGGTGTTGGTCCCCGAGGAGTTTGGACCTTTATCCAGAGCGGCTGCATGCTGTTCCTGTATCAACGACTACTCCGGCAGCTGACGATATGGGATCCAGTCGACCGGGAGGATCTGTAAAATTTCTGTCTATGAGGAGCGTACGTTTCAAGAGAGTAGATGATGCCCACAGTTGCGGGGGCGTGTACAAACAGCCGACAGGTGTTCTACAGGGGATGACAAAGGGCATGCGGCCATTGTCTGGCGTTTTGGAATAGACGGAGGATCAAGACGGGTTATTCAAGAAACATAGAGCACATCGAATCTCCATTTGTTGGGTCTTTTGACCTTTTGCATTTCAGGGGCTCAGAATACTTGGGCATTATGAAATCACTCAACTCCAGCAACATCGTTGCAAAGTTTAAACAGCTTTAAGGGGTTTCCAGTGAATGATCCACCAGTTAAAGAAAAGCTAAAAACATGTGCCCAAAGGGTATCTACATGGTCAAGGCCAAAGGAAATGGGTATATATCGTGAAGCAGGTTCGTAAGAGGTGGAATGCAGAAAGTCAAGCCAGAAAAACAGGTGTCGTTATGCGTCGGGGTCACTCTCCACCTCCGTTGGTACCTTCTCGAATTCGTCAAGCCGGGTCATCATCTCGTCGCGGGCTAAGCAGACAATAATAGCCACAGTGAGGGCATTCCACACACTCTGGTGTCGGTCCTCAAAGTCGATTTGCACGTGGAATGTAATAGGGCAGTCTTCGCCTTTGGCAGGATCTGCGGAAAGGCAGAAGACGAGCGAATTAAGGATGAAGAAGCCGTACACAACTGGAGGCGGGCGACGATATTCGATGGTAGCTAGGACTGACTTCGTATCTTCTATCTCTCTGGATGCAATGTTCTCCTCGCGGGTGAGGGGTGTGGCGGGAGTTTTCGATGTTTCCCCGTTGCTTTGGGTCGATACAGCTTCAGAAGATTGATGGGACATGATCCAGGCCATCGATTTCTGGAGCCTTGATTTGGGAACGAGCTTCTTGCGGACAAACTCCTTTCCCAAAGTCTTGAGCGATGGAGGTGCTGTTGGGGTAATAGGGGTCTCTGAAGCCACAGACTGCTGAATATCGTCCATGACTGCTGGTGTCTCCTCATTGTCACGGGCAGTCGCTTGTTCAACCTTCGTCGCAGTCAGGCTCGCCGCCAACCTCCGTCTCTGATACATATTTTGCTCCGGATTGCTCTGAACTGGGTCCTCAGGCGAGCTCCATTCAACAGCGTGGTTAGCAAGTCGCTCCTCGTCGAGAAATTCAGCGTCTTGGGCGGTCCGCTTCCGAGGCTTGACAGGCGTCATGTCGGACATGTCCGAGCGTAGACTTGCCAAATCGGAATGTGTGTTCCTGGCCTTGCATCTAGTGCTAGCGGGCCCAGGTAGGAAAAGCTCCCAGAAGTCGTCAGGCCTGTCGACTCTCCAGAACTCGCGATGAATCCTGGCCAAGGCCCTCATCCGATAGGTCATATAGTCGGTGATTTCATGAGCCTTAAGATCCAAGTCGAGAACCTCTACAGTGAGGTTGGGCACCATTTTGAGGCCCTTTAAGCCGCCATCCTGAGCTGCCCAGTCAATGTAGGCATGGAGGCCTCGCCTTATTTTTCGACGCACTTTACTGCGCACGCTACTCTGTTTGGCCGTCCTAACGTCAGCCGTAAGATCGATTAGGCGCATCAACGCTGTGGTCGCTACTCGCACCGTCAGATAGTTCCGGAGCATCTTGAAGTGATTGACTTACCATTGAATTCATTTCCATGGGCTCTGATTACCGCCGTGTCCTCCTCCACGTTGTCGAAGACCGTGTCTCCCATTGGAACTCCCCGAAAATCAAGTGCCCAGTGCGAAGGAAGCAGGGGGCGATGCGCCCTGAAAAAGAGGGTTTCGAAGAGCCGTTCCTCGTCCGGCGCCCACGTGCTTGCTTCTGGGAACAACATCTTCTCTGCTTGCATCTGCTCTTGCAGGTCCGGCCCCATGAAGGAAGAGTCGTCGGCATCGAGAGGATATACTTGAGGCGGCAAAGAGCCGCGCTCAGAGTCTTCCTGTTCAGGCGACTGTGGTCTCATTGCGTCTTCCTGCTCGCTAACTGGGTGAGGCGAAGAAGGACTGGAACCTGGAGGAATCGCACCCGTCTGCTTCGTCCCTGATTGTCCCATGATTTTCGAGAGCCAAGATGGCACAAGACGTCTTCAATTCCACGAACAGAGAATGGCCGTACACTATCTGCTTTGAGTCTTTGAGATGGCCTGTGAATGGCGGCCAGTGAGTGTGCATGTTAAGGGTCGGTGAAGGCACAAGGGACTGTGTAGGGCAACAAAGCGGAAGTCCTGATATTATAAGAACATGTATGGTCACAAAGAAACGAAGAGCTCTCGGGCAACCAGGAAATCAATAACCTATCTGGCCTGCAAATAAGGCGGTCAGCACAACCTGATGTTGTACAGGCTCAAGTGTTCACGGATATTCACGGTCACGGCAAGCTATGAGACCCCGGACCATGAGGCTGGTAGAGTTGGTACCTGAAAGTGGCTGATTGAAGCTCCAGCCACAGCGACCGGCTGCTATGCTCAAGCCACAGCGGCATCACTAGCAATGCTTACGTAACGATAGACACGTCCCTACGCCAGGACTGATAGCACGATAATTCTTCATTTCGAGATCTAGCGCCCTGATCGCGGCGCCATTTCCATCGAGCACAACATCAAACATGGCTGAGGCAGCGAAAAGAGCGGTAGCTGCGGCTGCGGCGCCATCATTCAAGCTTGGAAAGAAAGAAGTCTTCCTGTGAGATGCCTCTTCCGAGAGCATTGGATTCAACACTGATATCTGCTTTAGACCAAACCATGTCATCACATTTCTTCATAAACCGAACCTGCCGCCACACGAGGCATGCTTCAAAGTGCCCTTACGATTCACGAAATTCGATATCCGAGACTACCTGTGGAATCTTTACAACGTCGAGGTCACCAAGGTCCGATCCCTAGTCCAACAGCAAGCTCTAGCCCGTCGTCACCCTGGAACGCGATCCGTATATCGCCCACGGCCCCTCAAGTTCATGACGGTCGAGTTGGCGAAGCCCTTCCAGTGGCCAGAGGCCCCCAGCAACCTGGAGCCGTGGGGCCACGAGCTCTGGAAGACTCGTGAGGAGTTGGGGGAGAAGCAGCAGGAGGAGCAGATCGATCGCGCCCGATTCAAGGGCGTGATGAAGAGCCAGCAGCCGCTGAGCAACGAGCGGAAGAAGTTGGCCGAGCTAGCGAAGCAGATGATCAAGGGCGAGGTTAAGTGGACCAACGACGTGAGCCTGGATCCCAAGTGGGATAAGTTGGTGGCACAGCAGGAGACCAAGGACGTCGTAAATGCCGAAGCGGTCGACAGCACTCCTACCAAGAACGCAGTCTAAGGATGGGACGGCTCAGAAGTGTCTGCATGGCGTGCCACATCAATAAGACGGCACAACTGGCTGGGTTGTGACGGGAATGAGTGAGTCGGCATTTGGTCCCTCACATGTCCTGTTTCGAGTTGGATTTTGGGGCCATCATTGTACAATTACTGGATTGTAAAAGGTGTACATTACTGCTGCATACAAGCGATTGTTGGTTAGGTCAACCATATACACATGCCATTAGAGCAAACAGGTCAATAAATGTGACGCTCAATCTATCACGGCCCAATGCCGCTTCTCTTGGAACATCAAGGTCTCGTCACCCCAGCACCACCAGCCTGCCGTGACGTTGCGAGCAAATACCTCCAAGCCCGTGTATCCGTCGCCAAGCACATCCTTGAAGAGCTCGCGAAGGTTGGGCTTTCGGGAATGCAGGTCTGGAACAGCAATAATCACCTTCGAGGTAGGCACTTTGGGAAGTCGAGCACCAGCACGCTTTGCGATGAGCAGCTTCTCCCATGGCTTCCTCCACCTCGAGTTTACATCGTACAGGGGCTCACCTAAGGAGGTCACCTTGACCCATGTCCACTCGGTAACAAGCTCCATCCCCCACGAAGCGAGAAGGCCTGTGGACGAAGTAACAAGGTCGCGGACGCTTGCGGCGTTGGTGACCCAGATGGCTACGAGACCATCGGGTGCAAGCTTGGCCGGGACGGGGATGAGAGAGAGCAGCTCCTTGATGTCGGATGTTTTGCTGGCAGTCCTGTACTTTTTAGATCTACGCACCGACCGGTTAGGCCAAGGCGGATCGAGCACAATTAGCTGAAAGTCAGGCGCGGTATCCAGAAAGGTCTGTCGCATGTCCTGAATCGAACCGTGGAGATGGGTAGATCCCTGAGGCTCATAGTAGCCGTCCGGGACCGCTAAGCTATCTTCAGGTACAAGTCGAGGGTGGCAGTACGGCCCTGCATATTGGGCACTGAGATGGTCAAGAGCAGCCTGAACCGTGGCCGTGGTCATCAAGTCGGCCAGCTGGGCTGCTTGGGATTGTGCTAGGTGGGCTCCACCTCCGTCTCTCGGCTCGGGCGTGGTGAAGGGCACTGCGACCGGCTCTGCCGAGTATAGCCGTCTGCGCAAGACATCTTGGCCGGCATCGAGGCGTTGGGATTCCTCCAACGACCAGGGAATGTCCAGAACTACGATAGTTTTGTCATTGCTTTCGTATATCGTAGAGGAGGAAACGTTGGCGCCGGGTAAGGTGCCCATGTGTAGTGTAAGTCGATCTCGCCTTGGTATTTATGTGCTGACAGCACATGTGAGGAAACCTTAGGCTCAGGTCTCAGTGACGTCCCGGGATCGGCACGAAGGAATTAACTGGGCGAGGAGAGGGGCGTGTTAGATCATGCGCTATCTGTAATGTACCGCATGTATCACGGGATCGGAAAGCAGGGCTGCTGAACTCGGTGGAATGGACATTGGATGCGTCCGCGGGATAAGCCGCTCGGCAAACTTCGGCTCGGCAGGGTGGAAGAAGATTTGGAAGCCGCCGCCGTGGCCCCTGCAAGACCTGCAGGACCACTGTCGGAGCCTGCGCGTGACCACTAACGTTGGAGAATCGTGTGGTAGGACAAGAAAAAAACCGCCCAGCACTAATGACGTCCAAGCCATTGTCAGCCAGGGCATCCTGATCGTCTCCGCCGTTACCCACGCTTCCCCAGACCAACATTTCTAATCCTCCAGCCCACCTAGACCTCCTCACACTCGACCGTCCGGCGCGGTCATACCTTCGACATCATCTAAGCTAAGATTGAGTAGCCTACCGGTATGCTGCTGCTGTAGCATCGACCTACGTCTATCATCTTGAAGCGTCCCACGCGCCGGTGGGAATACCCTCTGCGCCGATGAGCCATGCCTCCGCGCCCGAGGTAGCGCGCGACAGTGTGCAGCACCTTGCCGCGACCAGCATACCGGCCAGGGAACGGACGGATGCTGCACGGTCACAATCTACAGCCGCTCCCGCTCCCGCTCCAGTCGTTACCACCGCCCCGCGCAAGACTCGGACGTGGGATTATGTCTGGAGATCTGGCGTTGCCGGCGGTTTAGCCGGATGTGCCGTAAGCTTTACCCTTGTGCTGCGTGCTTGAAGAATACGCACTCACTTTGTTGCAGGGCAAAACAGTCGTGGCGCCGCTTGACCGAGTCAAGATCCTGTTCCAAGCCAGCAACCCGCAGTTTGCGAAATACACCGGGTCCTGGTTCGGCGTGGCCACGGCCATGAAAGACATATATCGCTACGAAGGTGTGCTCGGTCTCTTCCGCGGGCACTCTGCAACGCTACTGCGAATCTTCCCATACGCCGGGATCAAGTTTCTCGCCTACGAACAAATCCGCGCAGTCATCATCCCGAACCGAGAACATGAGACACCGTGGAGGCGTCTGCTGAGCGGCAGTCTGGCAGGCGTTACGTCCGTGTTCTTCACATACCCCTTGGAGGTGATTAGAGTACGGCTGGCTTTCGAGACGAAACGCGAAGGCCGGTCATCGTTGTCTTCCATATGTCGGCAAATATACCATGAACAGCCGCTTCAAAAGTCCGCCACCGCCAAACTACCTTCCGTCACTTCCTCCCTAGGCTCGGCCGTTGACAATACGGTACAAGCATCTATCGAAACCCTAGCTCCCCGGACAGGCCTCGTGAATTTCTACCGAGGCTTCTGTCCCACTTTGCTGGGAATGCTGCCATACGCCGGCATTTCCTTCCTGACGCACGACACAGTTAGTGATATGCTACGCTACCCTTCCATCGCCAAGCATACTACGCTTCCGAAGACGAAGGATCATCCTGCCGGAAAGCCCGCCGCACTCCGTTCTTGGGCTGAGCTTTTTGCCGGCGGTATGGCGGGCATCATATCGCAGACGGCCTCGTACCCATTTGAGGTAATACGGCGGAGGATGCAAGTTGGCGGCGCTGTCGGAGATGGCCGACGGCTCCGAATTGGCGAGACGGCGAGCATGATTATAAAGGAAAAGGGCTTCAGGGGGTTCTTTGTCGGACTGACGATTGGATACGTAAAGGTGATGCCGCTGGCGGCCGTTAGTTTCTATACTTATGAGCGGCTTAAGCTTGTGTTTGGTATATAGGGCAAAGTAGGGGCGGCGCAAAGGGCGTTCATGGGAAGATTCGGGGAAGGCTTGTTGACACTTACATCGTATAGACCATGGAAAAGAGATTGGCGAGGCGGCAAACTACCACGGACAATACAACACACCCTGCTGCACATTGGCACAGGCGAACAATATATGTTATAAGGCATATTCTGTGACCACCTAGGAGGCAATGTGGAGTTCCATTCGATTACTTACGAAAGACGCATCAGTGTACTTTGCTATAGAATTGTTTTTGGATATGGGTTGACAGTCAAATGACATAGGCTGGGGTGTATTCTTGGTTGAAGATATTTCTGGAGAATATTTCATATTGAACTAACGGACTATCCAGCCTGTTCTGGTTGCTGCCACTCAATATTCATTTCGTTCTGATCATATGAGACGACGAACAACGGTTGGATGGATTATTTCCTGTTTTACTCTCAGGGGTGAGGAGGAGGGGACCTGCAGGTACGGATGAGTACGAGCTGAGAATGGGCAGAACTGTGGGGAATAAAGTACTCCAAAGTATCCCATCGATCTCATCCGCACAGCCATGCGCGAGTGCCCTTTGTCGTAAATTGTTATAGTTGCGTGGATACGCGCTTAACCTTTACAGAACCGCGTTCCGTTGATACCCAGCAAGACTCCTTCTTCAATGGAGACGATCACAACCACATGTCTATAACCCGCGGCAGCATTTTTTGAACGCCTGATCGCACTGGAATCTTAGTGGTATCCCCGGATTTGCTGGCAGCCGGGCAATGGAACAAAATGGCATCAGTAACGGCCAAAAACGAAGCCTCCCGCAGGACGATCACGACGCGGCGGCACCAGCATCGCTCAAAAAGCGAAAGTATGACGATGAAGCTGCCGAACCCCCCAAAAGCTCAAACACCACATTGAGTGCCATAGCTACGGCCATCACCGGCGCGTTCGGTTACAACCGTTCAGCAGAAAGGCAGGTCAACAGCAGCAACGGAGTGCAAGACCCGCCAGCAGCACAACCACCACCACCACCACCTCCTCCACAGCCAACTTCTTTGGCTCCTCCTGCACCCAAAGGCCGTCCCGCGATTAAGTTAGCGGCGCTGAGGGGAACGGTCTGGGATACAGGAGAGCGCAAGAAATCAAAGGCACCCAGGAAGACGACCGCCGCTCGCAGCGCGACACCCAAGCAGCAGACGCCGGCGAAACTACTCAACAGCCCTGCGAAGCAGCCACCGAACACGGTACCCAGTAAAATAGGACAGGTTACTCCGAGCAAACAAGAGCACGGCACGATTTTTGTCAATGGCCGCGAAGGGTCCCTCGACGAGCTCTCGGCCTCAGAGCGGCCCCAGCTATCGCCTATTCGTCTGCCGCAACTTGCCAAGCCACTTCAGAGTCCGTTGAAGGGTATTTTAACGCCGTCGAAAAAGAAACGAGGAAGGCCGCCGAAGAACGTGACTTTCGGGCGGGAGCAGGAAGAGGTCTTTTTCGAAGATTTGCCAAAGGGGGCACCCAGAGGGAGGAAGCCAAAGACGCCTACAAAGGAGAAGAAAGCCGAGCCTCCAGTGGACGAGATTGTGTGCGAGATTTGCTCGCGGCCGGACTCGAAAGCACCCAACGAGATCATATTGTGCGACAACTGCGATTTCGCTGTTCACCAACTATGCTACGAAGTGTCGGAAATTCCAGAGGGCGACTGGCTTTGCAAGTCATGTGCGCAGGAAGATATGTTACAGACGCCAGCGAAGGCCGACGGCACCATGGAATCCGTTGCTACGACTGATCTGCCAGAAATTCCGAATTTGGATATTCATCTTCGAGCTTTGCAGAGAGTCCTGCTAGACCGTTGTTCTGGGAGACGGCGGCTACAGATGTTTGGTCAGGATGATGCGTACGAGAAGACGCGGCAGGTTGTACAGCAAACAATTGTGGCCGGCGAGGGTAACTCAATGTTGCTGATCGGCGCTAGGGGCTGTGGAAAAACAACAGTAAGTCGACTTTACCGTCATGCCGCCACTGATATATATTGACACCGGATAAGTTGGTGGAGAACGTCTTATCAGATTTGGCTCGACAGCATAAACACGATTTCCATGTTGTACGACTGAACGGGTTCATCCACACAGACGACAAACTCGCCTTGCGAGAGATTTGGCGGCAACTGGGGAAGGAGATGAATGTCGAAGACGATCTGATGAATAGAGTAAGTCGAGATGTACGACCTGGGACAAGGTTGGAACAAGGGCTGACGATATCAGACCAACTACGCAGACACAATGGCGTCGCTGCTAGCGCTGCTCTCGCACCCCTCTGAGATCCTGGGTACGGATGAAGGTGTAACGTCACAATCCGTTGTCTTCGTAATAGACGAGTTCGACATGTTTGCTACTCATCCTCGCCAAACCCTTTTGTACAACCTCTTTGACATTGCGCAATCGAGAAAGGCCCCCATTGCAGTTCTGGGGTGTACAACTCGGCTGGACGTGGTTGAAATGCTGGAGAAGAGGGTCAAGAGTCGATTCAGCCACCGCTACATTTACCTGTCGCTGCCAAAAACGCTGCCTGCGTATTGGCAAGTGTGCCGCCAGGGTCTCTTGCTCGAGAAGGCGGACCTGGTCAAGGAGGGAATCGATGCAACCCTCGAGGGGTACGAAGACTTCCACAAGTACTGGAGGCACAAGATCGAGGTAAACCCGCATACACATTCGTGCAGCAGTATCGAGGCTGACATGAAGCATCGTAGGAGCTGTATAAGAAGCGACCATTCCAAGATCTTCTTCAATATCACTACTACACGACCAAATCGCCGGCAGCGTTCCTGGCGGAATGGATGCTACCATTATCAATGTTGTCATGGAGCGATCTAAACTTGGAGATACCGTCGGCTGGGTCTGAGATTACTTCGTTGGCGCCTCCCGATTCCCGGATGCAGCTACTATCGAGTCTATCGGAGCTAGACCTGGGCATGCTCATCGCAGCAGCACGGCTGGACATAATCGCGCACACGGACACGGTCAACTTCGCTATGGCGTACGACGAGTACAGCTCGCTGGTGGGCCGGCAGCGGGTGCAGTCGGCAACGTCAGGGATGCTGGCGGTGGGCGGAGGAGCGCGGGTATGGAGCCGCGGGGTGGCCGGGCTGGCGTGGGAGAGGCTCATCGCGCTCGGCCTGCTGTTCCCGTCTGGGCTGGGCGGTGGACGGGCGCTGGGGGGGCACGAAGGGCTAGACGGTAAGATGTGGAAGGTGGATGTTGCGCTGGAGGAGATTCCGGCGGCGGTCAAGCTGAACCAGGTCCTAGCGAGATGGTGCAGGGAGATTTAGGCCAGGGCTAGGAAACAGGCCAACGTGCGGAGGTGAAGTAGGCACAAAGCGTATACCCGACGTCCTTGGGCAGATCATAGCCGTCATATCACGACGAATGGAATGAGAACAAGACCCCAGTAACAAGCAAGCGAACCTTGGACAGGACGGGCGGTCAGTCGGAATAGACGGAGATGAAGAGGCTTGCCGGTACGAAGTAGAAGCTGATAACCGTCCAGGGGGGGGGGGCAAAGCAACGAGTGTCCAAAAGGGTACGTGCATTGCAATTACAGGCCGGCTGCTTCGCTGTGCGGTAGCCGAAGTGGAATCAGCCATGTCGGGGGGGCTATCCGTCAAGTCGGTAACGCGGGAGTTTTTAAAGTGGGCAGGGCGGCCGCCGCGCCCCGCGCGCAAACGCCTCCACGGGCGCCAGCCTCCTGGGGTCTCCTCTTGGCAGGCCCATGATGCCGGTTTGCGTCTTCTTGTTGCTGCTGCGCCGGTTTTCGATGGGAGGAAGGCTCCGGGGGTGGGGGGGGATCGTGTGCTGCCTGCGTACGGAGCTGTGGTCGATGAGGGGAGAGGCGCCCGGGTCGCTCGCGAGAAAGTGCGAGGGCCCCCTTCGAGAAGAACCGATGTTTCGCCTGGGGGAGGAGTTGGAGTCGTGGTGGGCGGGTTTGCTGCCAATGAGGCTGATGGGATGAGGCGCGGCCGCCGCTTGCAGATCAATTCGTTACCTTACCCGATCTGCCAGGGTCAAGGTCTCCTCCGTACAGTACAATCCACCAAGACAAGAATCGGTATTCCCACCATGGTTGCTGTCCGTCTGTGGCCGACGGGACGCTACAGGATTGCCCCCCCCTTCCCTTCCTCTCCCCGTGTGGCAGCGCATCAAACGCCTTTGACGCAACCCCCAGGTCGGCCGATTGTGCTTTTGCTCGCCTGCTAGGCACTTCGGGGTAACCCCCCCCCTTGAACATCCAATGAAACCAGGCACGCCCTGGCGCAGCGTTGCAACCTGTGACTTGTTCTAGTAGATGGCCGATGCGTGGAACTCGTTTCTTTATCAATCATGTGCGGGAGAGCTGGCAGAAGGCCGTAAGTCGGGCCTTCCCTGTCTTGTCCTGGTTCTGGTTCCCTAAAATAGGATCCTTCTAGTTTCCTCGGGTTGGGGTTTCCCTTTTTTTCCTTTTTCTTTTTTTATGCTTTTCGTGCCCGACTGCGCCTTCTTCGATTGCCAGACCAACCTGCCTTGGCTTCCCTTGTCTTTGCCAACTTCAACTACCAACTTTATCTATCTCCCCCTTGAACCATTTCCCGTACTCGAATTCTCTGTACTTTTACACACAGTTGGATCGTTTGCGTCGTTCTCTTTCAATTCGGTGGCAGGCCAATCCATAGGCGCTCTTGAGCCTGAGGACCCGTCATCCTCTTCCCAATTCCACAGCCCTATTTTCGGCCAGTATCGTCCCTGCATCATCAGCATACCGCGAGCTAGCGTCATCAATCGTTCTGCTTCGTCCTATATATGGTTTCAACCCTGATCCGATCTCAGCCCTACGACACCGTCAATCAGTCACTGCTGCGTGTCTTCCACCATTTACCATCTCGGCTCATCTTGACTGGCCCTCTGCGTCGCATCTTCAGCCACATGATTTCCGTCATCTAGTCAACTGGACATTCTCCGTCTCCTTCATCCACCATCATCATCTCAAATCATCATCAAAGCCGCCTCAATCCCCGTAATCGACACCATGTTCAAGCGCTCCGTCTTCACAAACATCAGCCCCTTACCTCCTACCGTCTCACGCGAGACCGCTCTCGACTTCCTTCACGATCACCTAGAGATGATCGACCTCAACCCGCTCATCAAGGAGCGTCACATCATTGATCCTCCAGACTATGCTGAGGCCGAGGAGCGCAAATGCGTGTGGTACTCGCTTACCGACAAGATCTCGTACCTACCAGGAGGCGTCATGTCGGGCGACGTCACCTACACCTGCGCCTTTCACGACCTCCCCTTTGGAATTCAGACCCACTGCTACGCACCCATGGGCCTCGACATCCGCGACAAGTGGTCCGTCTGCGGCACCCTTCCGGGAGAGCCTCCGGAGCCTGTGGAGCTTGGTCTCGCCGCACCCGCCTCCGGCCTGTACATCCGCGAAGACATCGAGATGAAGTGCAACATCCTCATGGCAGGGTTTGTCAAGAAAACTCTTCAGAAAGCGCACGGAGTCCTCGTTGACACCTTGGCCGCCAAGGCTGCTCTTGTAAGCAGTAGAAAGGGCAGCCCTTTGTCACTGTCGAGCCAAGCTTCCCACCGGCCACAGCACTCCCATAGTCCGTCGTGGCAATCTGGCCATTCCCGGCCCCATTCGGGCTCCAATTCACCCTCGCATACACATGCTCTCTCCGAGTCCCACTCACGCCTGCCCTCTCAATCTTCGTCGCATCAATCCTCCCATGCAAGACAGCACAGCTCTTCATATGCCGGCCTGCCTAAAGAGACCGTCCCCAAAAGTTATCAGGGCCCAGTACCAAAAGCCCAGCAGTCCTGGCATTCGCCTCCACCACCTCCTCCCGCCAAGGTTGAACAGCCAAACACACCGGGCCATGCACTTCAGCAGGATGCATCTACGGCCACATGGAAATCCTCGGAGGCTCCAACAAGATCGGACACTGTCTACCACGGCCCCAGCAAGCCACAAGATTATGCACAATTTGGTAGTTTAAACCCTTTTAGCGAGCCATCGACGCCATCGCAAGACACTACCGCGTCACGTACCTATCGACCCTATACTCAGCTGGACCCAACTCCCCCATTGTATCCGAAAAATCATGCACAGAAACAACTTGCCGCGGAACTTGAGTAACTTTGGACCTACGCCATGAGGCTTTTTGAAGAACATGAATCCCAACCCAAGATTACCAGTGGTAGTTATGGGAGCGGGGAGAGATGTATCAATTACGTTGTGACAAAGGGAAGAGTGTCCATATTGGACTTGGCCTCTAAGATAAGGAATAAACTTTTCAACGATCTTCAATATTGTGATTACTATTGGATTACCACGGGCCTCTCGCCTTCCACGACTCGCAGAAAAGAGATGACTTCAAAATTCATCCTTATGTGTAGCCACCAAACAAAGTATTCTAACATGGGACAGGAGAAATGAAGAAGAAACCCCGGAAATGACTACGTGGGCTAATACCCGTACATGACTGAGTTCTGCTGATCAATGTCCCTGGACGGACTTGTTCATACAGCTCCTTGACTCGCTTATAGGACCATGAAGCCACCGAAGACGGCGGCCAGTGCAAGGGCAGCGAAACCGAACTGAGCGCTGCGGGAGCTGGCGGCACCGGAGGTGATGACGACGGGACTGGACTCGGAGGGGCCAACAGCGGTAACAGAGGCACCGCTGGGAGCACCAACGTTGGGGCCCTGGTTGCCGCCCTGGGCGCCACCGTTGTTGGAGTTGTTTCCTGCGTTGCCGGGACCTTGCTGGGCACCGCCCTGAGGATCCTGGTTGCCCTGCTGGGTGTTGCTGCCCTGGGGACCGCCCTGAGGACCGCCCTGAGGACCGCCCTGGGGACCGCCCTGGGGACCACCCTGAGGGTCACCGTAGGGTCCCTGGGCACCCTGGGAGGGCGCGGGGGGGGCGTAAGAGTTGACGGCGGGAGCATTGTGCTCAGCATAGCCAGTAGGAACGGGGTGAGGGCCACTCTGGAAGAAGAAAGCATATCAGCATAAGGGACCAAGGAAAGGGGGTTAGGGGAAGGGGAAATGAATTTACCTCGACAACAGTGCAGGGGCAGTCGGTGATGGTGAGCATGGTGGGCTCCGTGACGTCGTACTTCTTGCCGTTGAACTCGAAAGAGGTGGGCTCAGGGCAGAAGGTGGTGTAGGCGGTGACGGTCTTGGTGCTGGTCCAGGAAGCCTCGTGCTGGTGCTCATGGGTGGACGCGGCAGTGGCCGAGGTCGAGTGGTGCTTGTTGACCTCGGTCACAAGGGTGGAGGTCTGGGTGTGCTTGTGCTCAGAGGTGTGGTCCTTCTTGTCCTCGTCGTCGTGCTCCTTCTTCTCCTCGTCGTCGTGCTCCTTCTTATCCTCGCCATCGTGCTCCTTCTTGTCCTCGCCATCGTGCTCCTTCTTGTCCTCCTCCTCGTGGTGCTCGCCCTTGTCGTCACCGTGCTCCTTCTTTTGCTCCTCCTCCTCGCGGTGCTTCTTCTCCTCCTCCTCACGGTGCTTCTTTTCCTCCTCCTCGTGGCGGTGCTGCTCCTCCTCCTCGTGGCGGTGCCGCTCCTCATCGTCGTGAGGGTTGCCGCCAGCAGGGCCTTCGTGGGGGCTGCCC
>KL660616.1:67908-176308 GCA_000732775.1 Stachybotrys chlorohalonatus IBT 40285 | reverse complement strand
TCCCCTCCCCTCCCCTCCCCCTCCCTCGTCCCGATGGCCGGCCGCCGACTTAGCTGGTGACACCGCAACACCACGCGGCACGATAGGCATAGCGAGAGCATGCGCTTCACCGCCGTCACGTCACGCCCACTTTTACTCACCACTTGTGGAAAGGAGAAGCAGCTAGGTGGTGGGAGAGGACGGGCGGAGGGAAATGGTGGCGCCGCGCCAATCCAGGGCCGCATGGCCTACAGAACTCCTCGTGGGAAGTGGTCTCACCACAGATCGGCGCGTGGCTTCAAGGATGCCGCCCACCCTTCTAGCCTTCTCTGGCGTCCTTGCCAACGAGAGAGGAGCCCCATCTCGTGCCAGCAAGAACCCTGCTGCGGCCCACCGCCGGCCCACGCTTTACGTAGCGGATTGCCCTTGATTCGTCACTGTCCTGCCTTGTGCTTCCTTCGATAGGGTTGAACCCCCTGTCGCCGACTGGTACCTAGTTGAACACGTTTCCGAGAGGAGATTATTCCGGTACCTGGTTAACAGCTCAGCCGCCCACCAATCCGAGCACAGGACGTCTTGGTGCCATTGCCCCAAACCACTACGGTGGTGGTGTTTCGTGCTTGGGTTCCGGAATCATTGGAATCGATCGTGCACAAGGGGCTTCTTCCCAGTCACAGATGGCACCGTCGCGACGCGCTGCAAACGATGTTCGGAGCTGGCGAACGTACGTGCAGGCGGACAATCCGGAGGTGGACTCCATGACTGATGTGTTGAGTTGAGAATACTCCACGGACCAGCCAAGAGTGCCGTCTAGTGCTATTGCGCGGCGCCGCAGTCCTTGTTTCGAATCCTTTGACGGCAGTCCGGCCATCCCTCTTCCAAGCTTCAGCGACGTGCCTGGACTTTGAGCTTCGGCTTCTAGAGACCCTTGGCACGGTCACCGTTGACACCCCCTCGCCAGAATAACAGACGGTGATAACGGCTCGTTTGGCATATCCGAGCCTGTCGCCCCCCCCAGCTCTTGGACCTCTGTGGTGGCTGTGGATCGTGACCAAGTCGTGGCGGTAAATGAAGCACAATTGAAATTACCGTGACCCACATGCGGAAGGCTTCTAGAAGCTCAGCTGACCCCACTAATCACGCTAGGGTGAGATTGGGCCAGGCTCTCTGGCGCATGCCTGCGTCTCATCACCAAGTCTGTGCCTGGTGCTAGGATGACGGCGATGATCTAATTATTCGCAAATCCACAAGCCTATGGCTGATGCTTGAGCTCGAGCAGGGACCAGCTAGGCTCACCTAGGGTCCCGGAGGGGGTTTTCTTTTTGCTCGGCAGGGTGGTGATAGATATCTACATCCTTGGCACGGAGATTTACTTGTGACACATGGGAGATCGAAATCTGGGATGACAGAGATGACAAGATGAATACGAAAAACGACTTCGCGTAAAGTTGTCGTGGCAATACGTCGTAACCGGGCATCTGCTGAACATGCCCATGGCCGTCTTACCGGGACGCGTGCGGCTGCAACCCCGAAGTAGGATAAATCCGAGTATGATATCGGATTACCGGGGGTAAATGTGAAAAGATCAGTTCATTCCTGCATTGCAGGAAAATTCCTTCGTCCTCCCCGACACTGCACGGGGCGTTCGCGTTACTGCCGCCCGCGTCAAGACGGGCAGGCCCTGGAACCGGGGTTGGCACACAAGTTTGTTAGGCAAATCCAAGTTGCCGGGACCAGAAGGAAGCAGACACGCTCGGGAGGGGAGAAAGGGGGGGATACCACTAATTACCGCCACCGCAAATCACGAAACGCCTCAGCAGGTTCTGCGGCGCATGCAGAAGGATCCGACCGGGCACGCTGGTGTAGTGGTCCTCGAAGGCATGTTACAAGCGCGCTGTTCTGCGGTTGTACGAGCGGCACCTGCCTGGCATTGTAATTGGAATAGTAGGATAGCCAGCTCTGTCGTCGTTACTCGTGGTCATACGTTGATTTTCACATGTCAGGATTAATTTTCTGTCAGGCAACGGTCGATAGCCTGTAGGGTCAGGGATGTGGATTCAGCTGCCACGCGATTAATTACATCCATGTACTGGATGGGAATGCTCTGAATCCTGTACGAACTGCTTTCTCTATTCGTCATCTCGGGCATTCCAGACGTGAGATTAACCGTTAAACAATTGCCATTTGCTGACTTTATGAACTGTGAGGTCGGATTTGCCTTACATGACACCGTAATCAATTAGGCCATGTGTATTATCGACGCGACCGCTTTACTTCGTACGCCTAGCCCGATTTTGATCGTGGTGACCTTGGACGGCCTGCCCTTGCTGACACAAATTCACGTCGAGCCCGACCAATTTGCAGGGTCATGTATGTCGTTGTGAGAAGGGCTAGCTTCTTTGTCAGCGAGAGGGAACGAGGCTCATGACGGCTCACGCAGCAGCCGCCTATTTATGACAGAACGTATGGTGTCACCTTGCTCACTCTTAGCAAGATGGAAGAATCATCGACAGGTTCTACTACTGCGATTATGGAATATGAGAATGAATGAGCTTCAACGCCCTTTAGCAATCCCGCCGGCGGAGTGTCCTGACGTGTTTGCTCTTGTCACAACTCATCAACGGCAATCCATCTCCAACCGAAGATTGAAACATTAGGTCAAAGTACCAAATCGCAAGGCGGGGGATTCCCAATCGAGTCAAACTAGAACTAGTGGACACTATCTTGAAAACGGATGGAGTAGTTCTTTGACAGCTTGACGTTCCTGACCCCGCGTCACCGTGTAGTCCGCGTCCATCGTTTCATTTCCGTGACTTCATCTGCTGTCGCGCTCTGGTGCGTGGTACTTGCACATCCCTTGAGCCACATGTGGTGGTTAGCATGAAATCGACATGGTGTATGGTCCCTAGGGTTGGCCGGTTTTGTCCGTCCCGACGATTCGGCCCTGCCTAATAACGATGGAGGGGGTCGTCGGAGGCTGCCGGCAACGAGCTGGCCTAGTACAAGCGCTGAACCGACTGTTCGGATCCGCCAGCTTCCAAGTTTAGTGCACGCACGATGCTTCGTAGCGCATCATTCGAGACTTTGTTGGAAGGATGGTGTACGGAGCAGAGAAAAGGGGGGGGGGCAGATTCGGGATGACTATGAGGTACTGCGCAGCTCAAGCCCGAATGCCTCAAGCCCTAGTATCCTTTTAGAGGGGAGAGTAGCCAATGAACATGTTCTCTCGGCTGCCGGACTGTGCTGCAGCTGTGCCAAGTGATAGCCAGGTGACGTCCGAAGGATGGAAGCTGAGCAAAGAAAAGGAAAGCTTGCCAGCCTGGAGGATAAACGGCAATGAAGGGGGGTGGGGTGAAGATAGCCTCCAGAAGGCTTACCTAAACCGAACCAAGAGTTTTGGCGCTGAGGGTTCCACAATGCCACGTGGGAGTGAGGAAGCCACGCCCTGAAACTCGAATGCCGGCGGTGGGGGAGAAGATTCTCAGATTGACAAAGAGGAAGCCAAGAGACAACAGACGAGTCTTTCAGGAGGCTGGTGGAGGGTTCGTGTGAGCATCGTGGCAAGCCGGACATGCTGACGGTCTAGAACACGAGCGAGCCAGCAATTACCCTGGTCAAGCAATTCTTCGCGGTCTCTAAATGCCTCCCCTCGTTCACCCCCTTGGTGATGCTACACATCGTATGAGGGTTGCGTAAGCTCATCTTGGTCATCTGGGAAGGCTTGGCTTGGTATGTGTTCACAAACGAAAGTCGTTCTTCAATAGCTGCCAACTGATTGATGTGTTTATCCACGATGTTCCGAGGCTTCTCATTGCCCCTCGATCGAGAAGTGGTCAAGGCGCATGTGTAGCGCCCAAGTCTTTCATGCAGGAGGTGGTGCTGGAATAATTATGTGGGATTAATCTCTCTGAAACCAACACCACATGGCAATCACCAAGGATACCCTGCAATGATCCAGAGTTGAGTCTCAGCCGCTCGTGGTTCCATGGTGGCGTGTGGCACAGCAAACCATTAGGAGCTAGGCGAGTCATGCGCATGGCATTCCTCCGGTACCAACTGGATCGTGTTTGCCAGTACGGTACCAAGTATACACGCCTTGATTGCTCGCGGAATGCTTGTCACGGAGCATGGCACAGCATTCCGGTCATGAAACTCATGTGTCGACAAGGCCTGACGCAGCCAGGCTTGAAGGGAAAATTCTTCCGTCTGGCATATCGGAACCGTCCGGCAGCAGGTATTGGGTTGAGATTAGCGGGTTTGGCCGCGTCGTGTGCCTGTGGGCAACCAAATCTGTAGTACGACTGCTCTGCAGCCACGTTAGTATCGAAAACCTGTAGCTCAAAATTCCGCCAGCGGAATACCCGAGTTAGTGCTTAGTTCCTGGAGCCATTTGCTCGGGATGTGGGGGCTACGAACAGGTATCCGAGGCATCGTCGCAAACACAGAATGAGGCCATCCATCTATCCGCAAGTCAGGGTTCGAGCATCATGGCGTGAATTTCTGACAAGCCCCAGCCATGGAACGATCCTGAGGGGAGGGGGTTCAACAATGCGCCGCGGAGTTGCCTGGAAGAGGTTCGTGGCTAGCCGTGCCAGGTGCGCTAAAGCAGGGCTTGCCTAGGCCACTCCCAGCCAGTTGAGTTCGCGTGCTGCACCAATCCCAAGCAGGTCAATGGCTTGCATGCCTCCATATTCCATGACGCTTCCATGGTGCCGTAGATTTCAGTAGTGCTCAAACTCTCTGCTCCGTAGATGCGGCTAGGACTGCGACAGTCGCTGAGGTAAGGGTGTCGTCTCGGATACCCGATTCAGATAGGTGAAGTCGAGTAAAAGGTCAGGTACTATACCCATGGGGGAGAGCACATAACCCTGACGATGTGACATTTCGACCACTCGCAGGTATGGTACTACGGCTAAGGCCTGCGAATGACAGTGTCTAGGAGCCAGGCTCATACAGTGCAGCAGACGGCTTCTCCACCACTGAAACCTTGAGCCCAACGGGCTCGGGCTTCAAAGTACTCGATACCTCTGGCTGAGCAGTTGAAATCGTCACACAGCTCAACAACCCCTGCTAAATACCACGCCGGTGCCACGCCTTCGCCATGCGCTTCACCCCCCTTTTGCTGAAAATTCCGGCCGTTGTTTTTTTTTTTTTTTTTTTTTTTTTTTCCTCCCTGCAGAAGCCGAGAGGAGGTCAGAGGCCGGTTCTTATTCGGCCCACGATCCCTGACAATTGCCACGAGGCACCCTGCCCTGCCCTTTTTCTACCCGCTAGCATTGTGGGTGACTACTACGTAGGGGCGCCTGGGCTCTTTCCATCATTCGAGATCATGACAAGTAGACAATAGATGCTTTCGCGGGCAGATGCATTGGATGTCAAGAGGAGACAAGTGCGAGGGCGAGTCCTTCCTGAAGAGAGTTACCAAGAGATATACGAGGCGTATGTATCTATAGTTCCTGCCTCCTGTGGCCAGCACCAGTCAAAGAACCCCATCCATAAGAAGTACCTACCTGTAGCAGTACTTAGACCTTTCCCCTTTCTGACACACGATGATCTTTCTCTTCCTCTCTTTTGCCACCCCAACGACGGCTTCTTTCACCGGCAGCTGCCAAATAGCTACCGCTGCAATTGATGGCGCTGACGATTGATGACAAAACAACAACCACAATCCCAGGGCCAAGAACCTGGCCAGAAGGTATACTGGACTACTGGACTTCCCCAGGCTCCTTCCAAAGATAGCCAGCCCAGCATGATGATCTGCATCCTGCCGCCTCACCCGCGCCCGTCTCTCCTCCTTTGTTGAGCTGACAGGGCTTGGCTGGTCCTCTGACAAATCTGCCAATCGCTGTTCTGATTACTTTCCTGGCGTGTCTAGGAACTTCGCCTAACTGCAGCCTCCCATGACAGTACTTTTCCCAACAAGATCGGCTGAGGTGCAGGTGGCTGGCGCTTCTACCCCTCCGGCCCGGTCTTTGATCATCGAACTACGCGATTCAGTCAGCCGCCAATTAGCTTGTTTACTTAGCTTTCCCGTCGTCAGATCTATACCAGGTGAGGCCATTTTGCTAGTCCGCCAGCCGCAGCGGCTCAGTTGCGAGGACGGATGGTCACGGCTACAATACTTCATCGAGGCGCCATGATGACGCTTGGCCTGGCGTGCATGCTGTGGGGGACACCCGACCGACGTAAACACAGTTCCTGGCTCACCGATTTTGCTCCGTTCAAGCCCGGAGTTTGCGACGACCCTCGCTCAGGATGCCGTAAACAGATGCAACGCCCACGCCGTCCATGCTATCGTAAGGAGTGCGGACATGACCTTCTAGGATTAGCGGGCGATAGGAGGACCCTTCCGTTGAACACAGGTCTGCACAACTCACTTGCCTCATCACAAATTCCTCCGGAGAGTGGCTCTTGGAATTTGCAGCACTTGGTAGGTCACATCACAAGATGCTAACTAGTCTTTCTTCCCTTCCCTCCTGGCCTCCCCGTCCGAACGCCAGAAGCGGCGGTCCCTGTATGGTGTGCTGTGGTGTGAAAGCAGCTCTTGGCTTGTTTCCTCCTGGTGCAGCTAATACCGTCTGACTTGCATGCTAGTTCCAGACGCCGGGTGCTCCTCAAATGACAAGAAAGACCTCGTACCGTACAGCCTCCGGTTGAGAAACATGAGGCCTGATGGCATGGTGACGGCGTGCTGCCGTTGGAAGCTGAACAGCAAGCCGATGGGCCAACTGGATCTTAGCCAGCTACCACAATGACGAGGCGTGCATGACAAACAGGTTCAAAGCGAAATACACTAGCGATTCGAGTTTATACGGCGTCACTAGCTGCCCTTTGCCATGTGCGCCGCGACGATGGCGTAGGGTTAGTTCCGTGTCAGGTTTTAGCCAACACCCCTAATAAAGGTGCACGGATGCTGACTTAAAGTACTTACGATTTGACGCGAGGTAGCCCTCCATGGACCCCACGCAAAGCACTTGACAACGACTTACACAGGTGGTGAAGACCTTGATCTCAACTAACCCTCCACGTCTACGGCTGGTTTGTCATCTCACTTCCGCCTGTATATGAGGCGATGTACATAGGTTCTATCTGCAATGGATATACGGACTGCCATGGTCCCTTGACCACGACGAAGGCCTGTGAAGTGGCACCGAAACATATGCTCCATAGCATTCATGTTCGTGTTTCGAGACCAGCTTTCAGCCTCGGGAAGAACTAGACTTGAACGCTAACGGCGGGTGATCTCTAGAACATGTACGTACTTGGCCTGACCAAACCTAATGTTTACCATCCTTTGAGCTCAAGCCCAGGCCAACACGGTCCTCCTAGATATTGATGAGAACCGCGCGCCTAGCATGGTTTTGACGTGCTCTTCATATTGGACACTTGACAACATTCCACGGAAACAGTCCGATCTCCTGGCAGGGGTCAGCAAGACAAAAACAAAACACTGAAACCTCTGGGTGTTCTGCGCCATGAGAGGCTGATCCACTCAGACTACTCCTCACCGTCAAACACCGTATTCCCTATGAGGGCTTATGCTACCCCCACTGTTTCCACGATCATGGTACTGAAGCTGCAGAAACTGATTAACGAACCCCATTTCCCCACTGTGGAACCTTTGACACACGTGAGCCTAACGCAGTTTAGTTATTACTGACTAGCTGGTCCTCAGCTTGATGGAGAAGTTTATGATGGTTTATGATGTGATGAGACGACGTGGTCGTGACATGTGTCTTGTAGCGTCGCTCCATGAGCTGGGTAAAAGTCTGGTCAGCCTCGTCTGTTGAACAAGGCGGATTGTTATGCTACGTCGCGAAGACTCATTGCGTGGAGGGGTATGCTTCTTGGAGCCTGAGGTAAGTGCTCAACAGTCTAGTGCTAGGTGGGCCGTATCAAGCTGGTCAGGGGGTTGCTTGAGCTCAGGTCACCATCTGCATTGAGCAGCAGGGGCGTTAGATGGTCAGTCTGTAGATTGAAAAGCCATTTCAGAACTTGAAAGATGTCCCGGCCATAGTAGTGCGTGGGGTACTTTATGTAACATCTGTGATGCAGAACATGGTGATATACAAGTGTGTCTGAGACTCACGCAACAGTCCAGCGACTCGGATGAGGTACAAGATGCATTGTATGCAGAAGAGAGCAATTAAACGCTCACTTCTGTATGTATGTACATGACAAAGGAATGATGTGGGAGATGCTGCAGCTCGTTTCGGCTTATGGAGAACTGAGTGAGATGAGGCCCAGTACACCAACGACCTAATGTCCCTGCTCCCATAACCTCAAGCAATAGCTAGCATTGCTCTTGTGCACCCATTCCAACACAGAAAGACGTGACCTGAATCGGCGGCTTGTGGCAATAATCAGCTGAACCGAGGAGCACCGGCTGACCAGTTGCTGAGCGCGTATACGAGAGTCACTCACGATAGAACCGTCAGCTCACTCGCGCACATGAAAGCTGAACTCGGCAGAATCGAATACGAGCCTTTGTGTGAAAAGCCTAACATTTCCTTGACTCATGTGCCGAACTGGGGGGGGGGGGGATCCGACAAATGATGGAGTGATCCGATTCATTTCATGGGGGGCGGATCAAGTTGTGCACAATTCGGCTTGTCCATGGCTGACATGACAGTTGCCTGTGGTGGTATTGGGGGGTAAAAGTGGCAGTCAGGCCCTTATGCTGGTGTTGGGCAAAGCAAGACTGGATCACCTGTTGGCCAAACAGATCCTCGGCTATGATCCTCAGCCATGTGTGGTTGTTGATGACTTGGACAGTACTTAACAACACAGACGGAAGACAACGCCGTCGTGAACTGAGTCCGTGAGATTGTAGATGTCTTTAGCGTGCTATGGGCATGCCGTGCATTGTTAACTGCCGAGTTAATGCATGGTTGATGCCCCTCGTAACCAAGTCAACGTTATACGAGCATTGAAGTTCCTTCTCCTGCTTCTCATGGCAGCAGAAGCAGCTTGAACGCTCCTGAACCATGATTACTGATCATCGATATGTCTTCGATGCTCGGGCTCACAATGCAAAGCTGGCCTGCTTGTCTATTAACTTCGTACGGCGGTGATGGATGAAGGTGTAGATTGGTTCGATGCGCGTCCTGGCCGCGCGCAGCACGTGCTTGATCACGTAACCTCGCGCCAAGAATCATGTCGAACTACTTGAGCACATCACGGTGTGTTTGCGATGACATGAGCCGTCGCTGTATTTCACATAGGAGCAGGATCAAGCCAAGCAAAGAGGGGGAGACTTGTACAAGAACCTGGAGAATGGGCCTTTGCTAGGACAGATAGACGCTAGAGCCATCTTCCTCAACAGGTGTCGTTGTAACCAGAGAGTTCTGGGGAAGAATCTCTACAGCTGACGCGGGCGAGTTGTTGCCGTTTTTCCTGGCTGCCGGGTAGCCAGCTTTTCTCGGTGCACAAATGCGCCGCAACCCATTCTCATCCCAGCCTCACCACCGCCCCGGCACATAACGCCGACTGCCCATACCACCGGGGCATCAACTCGCTTTACCGAACATGAGAAATCTCGAAGCAGCAGCCGGGAAAATGCGACCGTCCGCACCCTATGCATGAGCGGGCCGTGTCCGGCCCCCAAAGGGCGCGTAAGATGGCCCGGTATAAGTGTTGGTTCCAAACAACTTGCCTATTTCGACCGGACCCAAGGCTCAAAATAGAAACCACACAAACCAACAACATAAAACATCCCCGTCGACCGGGTCGCTTGCTGCGCCGTGATGGATCGCTTCACTTGGGCGCGTAGAGAGGAGTGTTTGTTGGCAGGTGAGGCGCTGACGTGACGCTTCTTAGACAGGTGGAAGCCGCATGCCCTTTGAGCAATAGGAACTTGATTCACTTTATATCTTGGGGCTGTGAACTGCTCGTCTGCCACGTCTATCTTCGCCAATCAACCTACTCGTGTCTCTGTGATGGGTCAAGTCTCGGTGGCAAACATGTCGTTGAACATGTCCAAGAAGCACATATACGCACTTCTGGCTGCAGGCCTAACACTCTCTCTCCTAGCAGCCAGCCAATACTCGTACCGAAACCTCTCGGGACCAGGCTGTGAGCAGACCGCACCCTCCCTATAGACTACCTCGTGGCTACGGTTCGCATCTAACACCCAGACCCTCCCCCAGCACTCACCCACGCACCACCACCACCACCACCGCCGCCGCCGCCGCCAGCCAGCCAGCACCAGCCCGCGCTGGCCTCCCGGCCCTTCCCGGCCAAGATATGGCAGAGCTGGCGCGACGACGCGCAGGACCCGACGGAGCGCACCGTCGGCTTCCCGCACCGCTGGCGCGAGGTCAACCCGGGCTGGCGCTACGAGCGCATAACCGACGCCAACGTCGACGGCTACGTCCGTGCCGGCTTTGACGAGACGGTGGCCGCCGTCTTCACCGGGCTTGACGACCCGATACTGAAGGCGGACTACCTGCGGTATCTCATCCTGCTTCGCGAGGGCGGCGTCTGGGCGGACATCGACGTCTATCCGCACCGGCCCGTGTCCTCGTGGATCCCAGAGCAGTACCGCAACGACGACTCAGTGAACCTTGTCATCGGCATCGAGAACGACCACCACAAGAGGCCCATCTGGCCCGGCTCACCCTACTCCGTCCAGCTCTGTCAGTACACCATCCTCGCCAAACCCAACCACCCCGCCATCGGCGCCCTCGTCGATCAAGTGACGGCCGCGCTGCAGGCCCTCACCGAGTCCAAGCAAGCCGGCGAGCCCGTCTCGTTCGAGGAGGTCATGGCGACGACGGGCCCGTTCGCCTTCACCAAAGCCATGATGGACTACTTCGCCGCGCAGACGGGCGTGCGGCACACGGGCGACGAGCTGCATCGACTCGCCGAGCCGCGCCTCATCGGCGACGTCCTCGTGCTGCCCAAGGACAGCTTCGGCTGGCTGCCGCAGGAGCACACCCACAACAAGGGGGATCCAGTGATTCTCGTGGAGCATCTGTTCATGGGCTCCTGGCGCGATGGCCACCCTGGTTGAAAAGGCGCGACAAGTCGAAAGCAGATGAAGTTGTGGCTTTTATCAGAGCAGCGCCGAGACCGCGGCGGACGTTCCTCGGATCACCTGACCTTTTTTTTTATATTTAATTTTTCTTATATTAATCTGGTTAAAGATTGCTACAAAGAAAAGGCATCGCCATATTGTACCATTAACTAAAGGGCAGTGGCTCGAACCGTCAGGGAAGACGATTTGCTAGAAATCCTGTAGATAGACGATGGGATAAGTTTCCTATTTGTATCATGTAGTGCAAGGCAGACAAGAGGAAGCTATGCTGGGCCCAAAAATCAACACTACCGATTCGGATATCGTAGAACGTGTCAGGTCCTCCCAATTCATATCGCCGTTTTACTCGCTTCACTGCGTCATAGCCATCTTGGCACAACTCGCTTTGTGATGATGCCTTTTGAATAGCCGCCTCGTTGATTGTTATACATATAAATAAGAGTCAGACCGTGCGCCCTCAAAAGATACCATTTTCCATACTCCCCAGCCTTTGTCGAACACGGCGGCCTATATCGACGTAGGGGCCGCATCCCTTCGCCACCCCTTACTGCTCATGTTCGACTCAATCGACTTCCAGATATGTTCCACCACCTCCTTGTCCCTGAAGCGCGACGCCTCCTGGCCCTCGCCTCTCCAGCGGTCGACGCCCGTCGTCACCACGCGGTGGCCCCAGCCCGTGATGTTCTCTGGCACCGACTCGCCGCGCCATCCGACGTAGATGCCGATGGTGTGCTTGAAGAGCTCGTTGGGGTTGCTCCACTTGTAGTTCTTGAACTGCCACGTTTGACCGGTCGTGAAGACGGCCACGACGCGGTTCCAATACTCGGGCTTGAACTGCTCCGAGCCCTCGACCAGGATGAAGCGCATGGGCCGGTTGGGGTCAATGTATCGGATGGTGCGCTGCACATGCAGCATGCTGGCCGTCGACGCGCCGGTGTCTGGTGGCACGAACATGCCGTCTTGCAGGAACGATCGCGCGTTGGACATGCGCAGGAGGGACGATGCCGATGGAGAGAGAAGGATGATGGGGTCTGGTCTTCGAGTTGGGGCTTTCTGGTTCAGTGCGATGGATGCGCTGTTGCCGACGCCCGCCGACGGCTGAGGTTTCTTCTGCATGAATGGGGCGGCCAGTTTTCGTACGTGGGAGAAGTCCTAGTACCCGCCCGTTAGCTTCTACAAGTCATCGAAAGGTCTGCTTCGTAGACTCACAGTAGGTTTTATTCCTCTGAGAGCGGTATTGCGGTCGCCCATACGTCTCTCTCCATTGTATATACCGGCCAGCCTAGGGTCCATGGTTCCCTTGCCCGACCTCGCCTGCCCGGCCGAGGCCCCGGCACTCGTCTTACTCGCGGAGGCAGCACCGGGAGCCGCAGCATCCGCACCTCCCGCAGGCGCCTTGATGTACTCGCTCTCCTCGCTAGCACCCTCGAGCCACGTAATGAGATCCAACCGCTCGATGAAGCCCAGGTTCTGCACCTTGCCCGCGGAGCCGGCCGCGGCCAGCTGCTCGTTAAGCGTCGTAGCCGAGGCATTGTACTCAGGGATGGCCAGCTCGCGGTTCAGCCAGGCGAAGTAGATACTGCGCAGGTCGACGGGTGCGTCATTGGAGATGAAGCGCGTGGGCGCCTCGATGGCGAGCGAGATGCCTTGGTCGGGGAACAGGAGATTCGAAGCCTGCGCGAGGGGCACCTCTGCCGCCCCCGGGTCCTCGGACGCGCTAGGTGTGAAGGGCTTGCTGGCGGCGATGGACTGGCGCAGTAGCAGGAGCGGGTCGTGGTCAATGGGAGCCATGGTGGACGAAGGAGATGCGCGCGCGCGCCAGCGGTAGCCGCGCCGCTACGAATGAATATGCTCGGCGCGGAGTGCGTGTTTGATTCGAGATTCCCAAGTGCTTTTCTGAAGACGAATTGAAGGGGGTTTTCGTTGCCTTCGTCGAGATGGTCGGTGTGAGCAAGCTGTTCGTGATATTGGGAAACGGGTGACAATGGTGTTTAGAAGCTTCGCAATACTTCGTAGTTGCATTTGGCTTGCAAACTAACAGGGGGTTTGGCAAGCTAGAGCCGATTGGGGAAGCACCTTGCTTGATTGGGTCTAGTCAGCAGAAACACCAGAATCTCCCAAACTGCTTCCATCATTCGTTCGTTTCTTCCTGGAACACCAAAATCACAGGACCTTGGCACATATATTAAAGCAATCCTAATGATGTTCTCGATTTGATTCTCCCTTCACCATTGACGGTATAAGCTCTATTCGCTTTGTGCTACTCATGTAGATCCTTGCCTACCCTGCACAATGCATTAAACAAACACGGTAAGTTGTTTTCGAGCAAAGGGGAAGTTTTCAACTCCTCAGCATGTCACTTCTTATACAAACAAAGGAACCTATTTACTACTTGTCATACATCATCAACTGAATGAAGTGTTCTCTTCTACGCGGCTAGGTTTCAACAAAGTTCGTTCCTCTGTGGTTTACATCATGCTCCCATCACTAATTATCAGATCTGGGGAATCACTGGGATCGAGCTGCAAGTATACGAAAAGTAAATGATTACTATCACAAACACACATGATATGCGCCGATACGCTTCAGACAAATCCTCTTCTCTCCATCACTGTACCGCTTTGGGGTCTTGTCAGGGTCGCCGTCCCGGCTCTCCGTCCATGGTACACGCATACGCCTGTTCCGTTATTGAAATACCTGTTATTCGTGGGACACATGGGACTGTTCGGAAGATGCTCAGGTACATCAAACTGAAACGCTTTGGCGCCGTGAGATTCATATGTCATGCCCACTCTGGAATGTCTCTGCGGCATATGCTCCCACCATTCCCTTGGCTGTGAGGGTAGGCTCCTACGATACATGGTGTATCGCGGATTGGCCCAAGACTGTGATCGTGCCAATGCTGCGCCGGGACCATCCACGGCCGGAGGTGTCGTGGCCGTAAAGAAGGCCCGAGGTCTGCCATCGGCTGTTTCTTCGCACAGGGGTGGTGTACTGACTCTTGTAGCCTCCTGCAGTCTCCCATGTTAGCCACGACCGATCAACGCTGAATATGTAACTTACCCCACCAGGGAACTGACTATCTGCTGATTTCGCAGAGGCTATTCTTCACCGTTAGCCACGCAATGCAAACGGATTCAACAGGCACGCACCACTGAGTCTGTAGTCAGATCGTGGTGTTGAGGGCGGAGTGCCATCTCGGATGATATCTCTCACAGAACTGGAGACGCTGCTCATCGAGTCGACCGAGTCTTTGCGATGCCACGGAGCCCGCCCAAAAAACCTCTTCTTGATCTTGGAACCGTGTAACTCGTCCTTGAGCCAAGTGCTTGTCTTCATGATGCTCTGTACTGGTGGGCAGCCTGAGTCATCGTCACTTCGGCCAACAATGATGCTAATCTCATGAGCCATGATACATTCGGAACCCTGACGATGTTGATTAATAATGCATGCCTGGACTGCTAAGAGAAACAAACCTTGCGGCTTTTCGGCGTTAGTTTCGTCTCAACACTCCTCTTGGCTCTGTTATACAGCCGTCTCGCCGCTGAACTAGGCGGCGGCATAGGATCATCAAAAATAGACATTGCAGTATCTGGAACAGCGAGGGATGTTGATGCTGCTTCGGAACCACGTATGCTTTCAAGTTGTGTGGACGGGCAGGTACTGTCGTGATCGCTCGAGGCGCGCATCGTGCTGCTTCCCGAGGGATGTTGAAGAGAGAAAACATGTGCTGATTCAGACAAGAATGGGCTAGGGGGTATATTCAAATGATTGGATCGGATAGGGGTTGATACAGAAGTATTCAGCGAGTTGTGAGGGTCGTGGGTATCGGTCTCGCTCGTTGACTTGTTTGATCTCGACCGCCATTTCCAGAAACGCCCGCTGGAGATGCTCTTGTGAGGCGTGCTGAGTAGATGGCGTTCCGCCCAGTATCCTTCGGGAAACCATACCTACTCGTATCCGTCTTGGGGGGGACGAGGAGGATCCACGCCAAACATAGAGTGAGACCGTGCCTGTGTGATGCTGTTGTTTCGCGGGTGACGACTCAAATCCGTAAATGGCGATGGGGCAAGCGGTGTCTGCTCTTCGCCGTAGGTTGTGATGCCATGATACTTTGTAGGTCTCGTAGTTTCACCCTCGGGTATCGAGTAGGGAATAAAGGGTAACGACGCTCTGTTCGATTGTAGGGGAAGGCTAAAGTAACTAATCAACATTGTTAGTAATGGCCTGGGGCTGGCTTCATGGTTGATGTACGTACTTGGTTTCACCTAGATCCGGGCTATTCGATGGCTGTATAGGCGTGTAAGCACGCATGACGTTTCTACAAATATACCATGCCTCCTTGATCTTGAGTCTTGGGAGAGCGTCTAGTGAGGATGCGTTTGAGGTCTTCCAAGGATAGGAAAGGGGACGAGGACGTAGATGGTAAGGATACAAGGAAAGGAACTGGATTGACCTCCCACCAGCTTCAAGTAGGTAAAAATGTCTGCTTTTAGGAAATCGGAAATAAATGTTTTATAAGATGGATATCATGCGCGGAAGCCGTGAGCCGTGGTATGAGGACAAACTTTTGCGAAAGGACTTTGGGTCGCCCCTGCGCTAGAGTACTATGGATGACGATGATCACGCTGAGTCCAACGCAGGAGCTCACGGATAGTACTTGGCGTAGACGAAACTACATAGGTAGGGAGGTACTTTGGTACATTGCAAGCGCGATCGATGTGGAAGTGCTCAATTCATCATATCCAGTCATGAAACCGCAAGTCTGCTATTTTAAGTCGGCCCAAGCCCATTATAAACACCGCAACGCCGGACGGATATCAACATATATTCGATGCAAACATGTTCCCCCTTCGCAGCATTGCTTCATATCAAGAGTCGATGGCCATGGTATCGTCGCCGTCAAGACCCATGTCCTGCGGCTCCAGGGGAACACCACGCCCTCTACCCGCCAAGAGCTCCCGCCGAACCTCCGGTCCAATGCCCGAGTGACCATGGGTCAGCAGTAAATCTAGGAGAGATTCACGTTGGTCCTCCGTGATATCGCCCTTGTACCTTTGTGCAAAGGACAGCAAGCTCTGATGCCAGATCACGGGCAGCTTCGTCTTTGCGTTGCCTTCAACTGCCACACCGGTCATGGCATCTCCTTCTCTGACTGATGCGGGGTCGACGCTGCGGAAGCGGAGGAAGTGGAATACCAAGGCGTCAATAACCTGGTACGGCAGAGCATACTTCTTTTCCAGCAGGGTCTTGATGAATATGTTTGTTGCACCACCGCCTTCGGTGCCGTGGGATGCCTCTTGGGCCGCGATGTCACACATGCCCTTGAGAGCAGCGGCAGAATGCAGCACAGGGATGGAGATGCGTGCGAGCACGGCGGAGATGATGTGCGCTTCCCGTAGCGTGCACGTGCCGCTTCCCACCAAGGGGAACAGAAAGCCCTTGAAGAAGGCAGAAGGCTTATATAGCCCTTTCTTGAGCGAATTGAACAAGTGAACGTTGAGTTTCTTGTTCTCGTAGATGTCCTCTCGAACCCTGTCAAGAATCACCATCTCGAGAAAGCGTTGTACCACGTGAGGTTTTGCGGCAACAAATATTCTCGTCGCCTGGTAGCAGGCGTTGGGAGACCATTTTGACGGCTCTGTGACTTCAAGAATATCTTCCCAATGGGGGATAGTGGGTAGAATCTTGAAGGGCTTCGGGAGAGGACCAGACTTGTATCGGGCCAGGATCTGTCCGACTCTGCGGGTATTGTTAGCATTCGTGGTCCGCAGCATGAATTCCATGGACGTGTACTCACTTGGTGTATACGTCAATGACCTTTGGAGGAAGTTCGTAATCGTCATCTACCGGGCCGACGTTGTCTCTTCTGGCCTCGGCTGCCTCGTGTGCGGCAATCTTCTCGAGGATTAAATCGGCGAGATTAACAGTTTCTTCCTCTTCCTCTCCCGAAGGCTTGCGATCCCAGCCATGCTTGAGCAAATCATCCTCGTCGTCCGGCATAAACTTCTTGTACATCTCCAAATCTTGCGGATCAACCTCAATCTCCTCTACTACATCGTCCTCGTCACCCCACGCCTCTTCGTCGTCGTACATCTGGGGCTCGGCCTCGGCGTCATCCTCGAACCGAGAATCGAGTCCAAAGGTGTCCACGGTAGGGTTCTGCACGGAAACATTGGGGGCGTCTTCCTCGGCGAGTTCGCGACCGATGCGCAAGATGTTCCGTGACGCTCGGGCATCGACGAAGTGGTCCTCGTCCTCGTCCTTGCGATCCTTGGATTTGCGCTTGCCGGGCTTGGTGCGCAGCACTCCGGTGGCAATGACGTCGTCCTCTAACGGGTTGTGTCGCCGCCCCTGACGGGTCGCTGTGGGAGTTGTGGCCTTGGGCATCGTGGCGGAAGAAAATAAGGGACCTCGAGGGTGGTTGATGAAGCGATCGCGGTGTGGAATCGGGCAAGCCAAAGTCGCGGGCAGAATTCTAAAAATTTTGTGCTCTTATCAATCTGCCACCCCTCTTGCTATATTAGGCAAAGCGTCATCAGCCATGGCCTCACCGCCTTTACCTTCTTCAAGGGTACATTCTTCCATGACAGCATTCATTCATACTTAGCATAGATGGAACATTTGTTCTATAATGCTTAAGGATGATCAATATATCGAGATATAGGATAGGGATGGCACATGCTGGTTTGGCCAACCAGTGCCTGTAGGTAGATCAGTCCTGTAAGTGCGATGCGCATCTGGCCTGTCAGTGCAGGGTCGTGAAAATCAGAACCCCACCATAAAAATGCCCCTCCATCACCATCACAAGCTTCAACATCTTCTCTATCTCGAATTAGCAGGAAAATATATTGAAGTGCTCAAACATATATCCTAGCTTTTACTCACATAATTCTCCTTCAACATTCACTCGAAATCATGCCTACAGAGCTAGAGGAGGTACGCTTCAGAATCACCATCAAAACATACATTCAGCACAGCTAAATGACATCACATTCTTCAGCTCGTGGGCTTCATCGCCCATCCCAACCCGCAAATTCGCCAAATAGCCATCGAGAATCTTGTGCCTTACTCGACCGCTCAGCCAGCAATCTTCAAGGCAGATCAACTCCAACCGGTCAAAAATCTGCGAGTACTTGTTCGGGATCACCCTGTAAGTCGTTCCAGCCGACCAGGGGTGCTGGTCCTTACGCAACGGCTTGCTGAGAAATGAGCACGGTAGAAAATCTCTGAACATGCCGTCACAATATTAGTCAACATATCCGGGGACAAGGACGTCTTGGAAGCTCTAGCCACAGACGATAAGTTTCTGGATGTTGTGTTCGCACGACTGGTTGTACGTCAATCCAAACCCACAGTAATGGGCTTCACATTATGCTAAATGCTGTTCCCAGAACCCGGAGGAACCAAACGCAAATCTATTATCAATGCTTCTCGCCAACCTAGCCAAGTGGGAGGGTCTCAAAAGTGTCTTGCAGCGAAAACAACAGGCCCCCCCTGAACTCGGCTCAGACGACTGCGTCCTCAATCAGTTGATGGATCTCTTCGTCAAGGGCCAGGACGGTTCCTACAACAAGAAGGCCGACTTCGACTACCTAGCCTACGTCTTCGCAGATCTTGCCAAGCACGCCGAGATACGGCATTACTTTGTCGGCGTTCAAAAGTACGACCAGGTCATCCCCCTGACCAAGCTCAAGGTCTTCACAGAGCACAAGTCAAACATACGGCGCAAGGGCGTCGCAAGCACCATAAAAAATGTTGCCTTCGAGATCCAGTCGCACCCCGCCTTCTTCTCTGATACCGCCATCGACATACTGCCGTATATCCTCCTTCCCATCACTGGTAGCGAAGAGTACGACGCGGAGGATGCCATGGCCATGCTGCCCGATCTGCAGCTCTTGCCGCCTGACAAGCAGCGGGACCCGGACCCTTCCATTATTCAGACGCATGTGGAAACACTGATGCTCCTGACGAGTACGCGGGAGGGCCGCGAGTTGATGCGCGAGGTCAAGGTGTACCCCATCGTTCGTGAGACGCATATGCGGGTAGAGAACGAGGCAGTACAGGAGGCTTGTGAGCGACTGGTGCAGGTCCTGATGCGAGATGAGGACCCTGAGGAAAGTGGACGCGTACAAGAAGTACAAGATGATGAAGATGACCAGATCGTCGAGGTATAGAGTACTTGGTAGTACAAATAGACTCAGTTGACATCACGGCACGCAAGGTTTTACAATGCCAGTCATTGTGAAACCACTGAGCTGGGCAGTCTATTTGCACAATAATAATATAAAGTAAAACATCGCATTTTGGACAAGTACAGATCTTGCATTGCATGCCTGTATATTCAGATTCGATAATCATGTATAAATGAAGTACTAAAACATCATAATCAAGTAAGTATATCATTCCTCATGTGTCCCAAACGCCGGCTACTTCAAGTCCGTTGCGCAAATCAACTCCCTTACTTGCCACCGTTACCCCTATCCTCATGCTCCTTGGAAGCACTGGGCTTAGGGGTGTCCAGTGAGGCCCTTGCGGACAGGTAGTCTTCACCAGGAGCCTCATTCGCGGAAGGAGGCGAAATTGGTCCCGATAACGGTCGCATCGAGCCCTCTTCGACACGCGGAAGTAGCACGTGCATATCGTTTTGCGCTCCGGAACCCATCGCTGTATCTGTAGGGACCATACCGCCCTGATTGTCTGCGGTACTGACGGTCATGTCGGAAAGATTCCTCATATGTGACGCGGTGGTAATCTCAGACACGCCGGAAAGCACCCGCTCTTGTACTTGGGGAGACTGAGGTGTTCTCACAACGGTGGGTGAATCCTGATTCCATTCACCCTCTTGAGACTGACCAATTTCTACAGGTCCATTGGAGTGAGCAGCGTCGCCAATGTTACTGCCTTGAAAATAGTTGTTGAATGCAGTAAAGTGATTTGCATTGCCTTGTAACCGTGGCGATGACCGTGTTTGTTGGGAGCTCGAGGATTCATTGCGACCTTGCAACTCGACAGGAAGCACGTTGCCTAATAATTGTGAGTTAGACAGTCTGTCTGGAATTTTGACATTACACATACCATCAAGCTCCACAGCAGCAGGAATAGTCTCCAGTTCCCGGCAAAGTTCCTGTGGCTCAGGGCTTACAGCTACTACCGAGACAGTGGTAGGCCCCGATCCCTTGGGGCTCATGGTGCGCGAATCGCTGGAGATTACCGTGCTTGTCGTTGTGAAGTCTTTCTCTGGCGGAGGTACCGGTTGACCCTTCATCCAAAGCCTGATGCGTGTGGGCAGATCATCCGTTCCGGCTTCGCTCTGGCGGTTCCTGAAGATGGAACGCCTTTTCCAGAAAAGGAACATGACGCCGATGAAAATGAGAAGTGCGAGACCAAGCACAACACCTATGACAGGTGCAACCCAGCTTGGCAGACCCCCTCCACCACTGTTATCGTCTTCATCCTCGCGTCCATCCGGCCCCTGGGATGGCGTTGACTCGGGAGCATATGGCCAATACTGCTGAATCTTGTCCATGTCGTAGGGCGTCTCGAACAAACTTTCGAGCTCACTTGAGTCCCAGCCAGACGAAGGGGCCCTCATGGTTGCGCCTCCAATTGCATCGCCACCGATCTTGTCATGGACTCTTTGGGGCACACCGTAAGTACTCTGATGAGAAGGGTCGTACGACGACATCCATTCGGCGCTGGTCAAGTTGAATAGGACAATGGGTTCTTCGATGCAAGCCCGGCTGCCTCCTTCAGGGGCAGGCTGCCCTCCGAAGACCATCATTTGATCTGGATAAGGGGTGAAACACCTATGTCCAGCGCGGGCGTGGAGCGCTGTCCCTTCGTTGACCTGCGTCCAAGTGAATGAGGGCATCGACAGCACCCAAACATCGTCGTAGAAGTCCCCACCGTTGTAAACCCCGTCAAAACCCCCGTAGTAATATATGTTGAAACTCGACTCGTCAGAGGCGGTAGCTACGACAGCGCACCCACGACTTCTGGTTCCCGGAGGGGTGTCTTCTGTTGATTGCTGGTACCAGGCATTGTTGGCAACATCGTAGATATCGACGTTCTGCATGAACTCGGCGCTTTCTTCCACCTACGAAAAGGTAAGCCTCATCATCGCCGCGAGTAAAAATGCCACTACTCACAATTTCTTCAAGGCGTTCAGAATCTGAAATCGTGCGAGTAGGATTTGTTAATCCACCCAAGACCACGAGGATTCCTTCTTCACCAACAGGAACCCATACAACTTGTGCATCTGATCGGGGTCTGACTCCATCAAGTGTTTCGTTCCTCCAAGTCACCCCATTCTGTACTTCCATGTCGACCGTGATGAAAGTATCAGACGGTTCAGACGCCAGGTCTGAAAGAGTTTCGGTATCATAGAGCCAGTAGATGGGGCCCCGGGAAGGAGATGTTAAACCAGAAAAGTACCATGCTTTGTTTTCAGAAGGAGCACTGGCAGCACCACCGTAGGCGATGTATTCGGTCATGTTGGCAGGGAGGTTAGTAACAAACCACGAATTCATCAGATTAGTCGGCCGCGAAGCGCCATATTGGTATATGTCGTAGCCAAGGACTTCAACGTCCACGGAAGACTCACGCTGCTGCGATCGTCTGTAGGGAAGACCTCCGTAAAGATAGAATGATCCTTGGCTGGCAAACATTGCTCCACCAGTGATTTCCCCCTCGCTACTCATGCCTTGACCCCCTCGCGCTGTCGTTAATGTGTCTTGGAGCAGCAAGCCCGTGAGGTTGGCGCCAGGAGAAAATGGCCTGCTTAGATTGTAGGTCATCACGATGCCCTCCGGGTTGCCTAAATAATCAGCCTGGATCATGGCACACAACAGACCAGAGAAACCTGACGAACCATTGTTGGAAGGGCTTCCCAAATCGCCGTCATCCAAGCCACGTGTCCACCATAATTCCCCTCCATCTAGGTAGATGGTATCGCGTACTATGGCAGCTAGATAGAGATTTAGTGAAACCGTTTTGGCAAGCATAGCCAAAAGGCAAAGAGTCTACCTCTAGGGAGGTCCCATGTGCAGATGGAAGTATTGACCTGGTTAGGAAGCCAGTTCAACAACTGCGCTGTCGTCGGCAGCGCTAAGAGAGCGTGAGCCGCGAAGCTTTTGGCAGTGAACCCCATCGTCGAGATTTCGTCGGAGCGCCGGTATGAGATAGAGCACGAACAGCAACGTTCTCAGATTAACGAGTGTTCAAAGAAAGCATTGTGCAACGACGACTGAATAGTTGCTGATGCCGGGTCGACGAGGCTGAACCCTCCGTGTAAGTGGTGCAAGTGAGAGGTAAAAGTTGAAGACAACGGTCAAGGCCGGCCGGAGCAGCCGAGAGGGGCGACTTGTATTCTACCAGCAACAAAAGAAGGCAGAACCACCTACCAATGCCCGTTGGGGGCAGTCTCGTTGCAGGCACCAAATCGAATAAGCAGTAGACCAGGCGTTCAGGATCGTTGATTGGAAGTCCCCACAACACCGGGTGTCTGAGGTGTGGATGGCAAAGAGATATGAGAGGTGGCGGATGGCATGACTGGGGAGATCGTTCTAGTCGGAAGACCAACCCGCTCAAGGATGCAGGAAAGTGAAGGAGATGCGGCTTAGACAGATGCCCTAGGTTGGGGGGCCGTCCACCAACATGTTCAAGCCCACCACGTTGGGTCTCGCAGTGCCACTCCATATTGCATTCGAACGCGTAATCTTAGGCCTGCTCTGTATTTTGTCCCTGACTATGTTGGCCAGCAAATCCATTCTTCCATATCCCGACGGCGGATAAGTCTGGTCCAACCATGGCCAGGCAATCACGATGTCTTGCAGAGTCGCATCTACGATTTGCTTCTCAGGGCCGTACTGTTGGCGGAACAAGTGGGAGACTAGCCACACAGGAACAGTGATCCACTGTCAGATCTTCTGGGTTGTGCTCACCTCAGATCACTAGCGGAGGAATGTGCGCATGGCGCGCTCAAGGTTAGGTGAATGAAACTGCCAGTCACTTTGAGAGGGGTTTGAAGTCCGACAAGAGAGAAGTGGGCATCCTATCCTTGTCGAAATACGGACAGGGGTGGCTGTGTGTTGGCGTGCGGAGCGTGGTGCGAATATTTGGGCCAAACCGTCGAGGCCCGGCTACGCTGGGCACACCACATTGACAGGGACTCATTCTCCCAAGGACTAGGCCTCCATCGCTCAACAACCTCAATTCGAACAATTTGAATGGAAAGAAAACGGAAAAATTGAGGAGGGTTTCCAAGATGAGAATTGCTGATGCCGATCAAGTCAAGACGTTCCATCCGTACATTGGCCCGAGCTACGTGTTCAGACACCTGTGGAGAGGGCGGTCAACACGCCACACCACCGTGATCATGCCAAAGCAAGGCAGCAAGGTGGTGTGGTGCTCTGGGAAATGCAAGCGTCCCAAGATGGACAAAGAAGCGGCCCGCGGATACTGGCTTGGTGGTTCAGGCTGGAGCAGGCTGAAGTTTGGTGCAACGTGAGGCCGATGTCTGAATGGTGAGTAGGAGGCTGGGGATGGAGACCATGGCTTGCATATTGCATCCCCGGCTGCAGGTCATGCGGTGCTGTGGGCGCAACAAATGGGGTAAAGAGTTGCGCACAAGCAGCATGATTGTTTTCCCACACAGTCCGCTTAACCCGGAGCCTCCTCACCGATGACTGGAAAATAAGAGAAAAGTGATTGGCAAGGATGGAAAGCCAGCAATGGTGGTGGTGGTGGTGGTGAGAAATAAAACCATGCTAGCGGCGGAGTCCACGATAGACGGGGGAAAGGCTGTGAATCTCATCGCGCTCGGCTTTCACGAATAAAATGAAATGAAAAGATGTTTGCTGTTGGTGCTGGCGCTGGTGATATTCCCCTGCCTGAAATCAAACTTCCGGGCTTGGTATGCTATTAAGAAAAACACAGTTGTCAGTCAGAGCAGGCCAACAAAGCTCACATCCACACCCCGGCTCGAAGGTACGTAAGCAGAAACTGGCCAAGATAGACTGCAGGCAGCACGGCCAAGTAATTCAAGCTGGGCGTTCTTGGTCGAGCGACTCCGACTTCGAGAAACAATGTTTCCGATGCTTATCCCATGGCAAGTCGGAGGCAGAGAAGTCTCGCGAGGAAACCACGCGCCTAGGGACCCAAGTGCACCTGCTCTCAGCCTCGTATTGACCACCATCTCCCATTTGGGTAGGTGGCCTAGCGGGCGCTTTGTGGGTTGACGATGAGATGGATGGATGGATTTGGATGTTGGATGTTGGTGGGAACAAAAGATCCCATTCGGTCAGGAAAGAGTGGCATCCGACTAGCACAATCGAAGAGGAGGCGTTGTTGAATGGCTGTTGGCGGGGTCACGGCGTATCCTGGTTTGGCTAGCACGCACTGCGGGCAAGGGAGCGATAGCAAGGGCAGGTGCAAGTGCGTGTTAGTGCACGGGCAAGTGTGGGTCCGCGGGGCTGTAGAGCTTGGGGGAAGGAAGAATCGTGACAGTGGAACCGCCCAGTCCGGATGGCAGGGCTGACATTTAGCCTCACAACCACCGCTATAACAAGGTGCCCCACGCAAGCAAGGTCCCGTCCGCCACATCTCTCCAACTCGGGGCTAATGCTGCCATTTCGCCCTTGATCCGCCCTTGGGACTTTGGTCATTGCCTGGCCATGGTCTGCCCGTCAATACCCGACATGTCCCATTGAGATCGTTGCTCGGGAAAGCGGCCGCCACTATGGTCGGTGCCACGTCGTGGACGGCGTTGGCCCAAGCAAGATCCAATCGTCCGCTGAAAGTCACCTGCGGTTGCTGCTACCTCTCTGGGGTTTACAGCTTCGATTGGCCACGTCCGCTATCACCACGGCACGAAGGACGCACAGGAGGACGATACCTGGCTTTATCTATCGGGGCAGCTGTTCATGCAGAGCTGGACGGAAGAAATAAGTGTGTGTCGTTGATATTGGCGGCTTCCGGCCGGCAGGGTCTGGCTTCGTTCCGGGATGCGATCTCCCCTCCCTTCCCTTGGCATTCACTAGCTCTTCAACACCCACGAGTATCCTCGCCAAACCTTGCAAGCCTTGCTTCATCGACCTTGCCATAACACTCACATGGACTACGCACGAAACACGGAGACTTGAATACATTGGAACCATCAAGTCGTCGGTCTCGAGTCTTCTCTCAACGGCCCTCATTTTTAGACATGTCAAGTATCATTGCACGCGTGGCGTATGACTCGGTTCGAGACCGGCAGTACCCCGCCGCGGGTTTGTTTTGAACAAGACATTTATCCCACCATCACATTGAACGATTGAACTGTGCAAAATGCCATCGGCTGTGTTATTCTGAGTGAACAGACTGTGCATTGGACCCTTGGACGGCAGGACAAGACAGGGCCCAATCCGGGCAATCAGTTCGGTGGCCCTTTCATCGGTTACTCAAGCTCTCAGAGGCAACAATTGGGCCCTGCTTGGGCTGTGCCCCTCCATCTCAACCACCCTGGTCCCCCACCAACATCCGGCTGTTACCATAATACCATAACAGTACCGTTCCTTGGAAGACCAACCACACAAGGGCAAGAATCGGCCCATCCCATGTGTCCCGCACATCCTAGTCCATCTTAGTCAACCCCAGTCCTCTTTCCCTCCCACCGGTACAGCGGCAACGCGGAATCTCTCTCTCTCCCTCTCTCATTGCTGGTGCACCTGTTGGTTTCCTGAGCGACCCTTGGTCGCTTCGCTTCTGCTCGTGCTTAACTCCAGTACGAGCGATAAATGCCGCGCCACCTTCCGAGTTGGATATTGTCCCCTGCACGATCTTGTACATCTCGTCACAAGCCTGGGTCAGCAAGCGCGCAGACTGCTTGGCTGCTGCTCCCCAATCGCGGGATGCTACTCTGAATTCAGGCTCATCCCTTCTCCCTCTTCATTGCGCGTTGTGGTCGATCAGTTCCTTTTGTAGTGAAGCATTCTTGTGATCCTGGCCAAGAACCCTTAGGTGTGGTGTATTCTACTGCTTGATCGAGTCTAGACCTTTGCGATGACTGGCCCGGTTCGGCCTTTCCTCATCATGAACATCGCCCAAACCCGAAGATCAGCTTCTCGATTGTCTTTCGTAAGCTAGGCGATACATCGGTCCATTGAGAACCGGCATTGCTACGCCCTGCTCCACCAGATTGAGTCGATGCTGGGCCTGCAATTGTCCGACCCCACTGAGATCCTTGTGGCTTGTTGACGGACAGGGAGTGGCATTGCATACCCTGGTAGAAGCTCCCATCATACTTTGGAGCTACGGTATACGGTCCATGGTGCTGCGCCCAGGGCTGGCCTTGCATTGGGCTCCGGCGGAGCCTCTTGCCGGGCTCAGGGCTTGTATCTGTGCTCGGTATACTTACATATACCCAGATAGGCTGCTCGCTCACATCTACACCTACGCGTCACCAACCTCTTCATTTGCAGCCGGTCGACAGTGGACGTGGTCTTGTAAGACCGCATACGTCGCTCGTTCCGCCTTACGTTCGTTTTGACCTTGGTTCGACAAGCGTTTTGCGTTCGTTCGATTTCAAAATTCAGGCCACAATGCGTTTCTCAAACATCGTCCTGGCCTTGGTTTCCCTGGCGTCTAGGGCAACAGCGACTGATCGCACAATAACCGAGACCCATGTGTCTACTGTGACCGTGGTTTCGACCCTGACAGAGGTTTCCACAGAGGTATCGGTGTCGACATGCTAGTAAGTTTCTATTCTCAAAGTCAATGGCATCGTGGGCTGACAGATCCGATAGTGTAACTGTTCCGACTACAGTAAGAATGATTGCCACTGATCTGCACTTGTCGTCTCACATTCCGTTTTGCAGGTCTATTCAACACAGCTTGAGGTTTCAACCGCCCTACAATGGACTACGGAGTTCGTGACCAGCACGACGACAACCACATACGAAACGGTATGCTACCATCCTCAGTCTCATAAAGGTCTACTAACAGGATGTAGTCATATCCTGTGCCAACGACCGTTCTTCTCAAGTAAGTAATCGAAGAGCGCGCAGCAACCTACAAGCCAGTTCCAAACGGTGGTCACTGACCAATTGTAGCTGTACCCCTAGATCGGGATCTTCTGCGCCGACGGGTTATGATATCGAGCCCGCCGACCGAACCCCCGAACATGACAACGAATGCGATACTGTCACAATCACCTCATGGAGGACTACAACGAGAACAGAAGAAGTTACCGTTGTGAACCCAACCACTGTCCTTACTACGGTACCCACGACAGTCGAGGTTCAAGTGCCGACGGTGATTCCGACGAGCATCGATGTAATCTCTTGGGTTACGGTTTCTGCGCCTGGGGAGACCGTCACGGCGCCAGGTGGTACCGTCACAGCACCGGGTGAAACAGTTACTCTTCCCGGAGAGACCGTTACCGTGCCCCCAGAAACCGTCACTTTGCCCCCACAGACAACGACAGTGCCAGCGGCGACGGTTGTAACGACAATTACTACCCAACTGCCCCCCAGGACCTTTACAACCACCGTTGAAGGACAAGTCGTCACTACCACCCTCCCTGCCGAGGTCACAACAACGACTCTCACTGCTGCCATTCCTCCAGCTACAGTGACACTTCCTGGCGCAACTGTGAGAATTTCCAATATTTTCCAGGTATCGCTTTGCCCCGAGCCGACAGGCACCTACCGGCGACTTGCACCCAACTCCAACTTGGTTTACGGCTGCAGTCCAGGTTACGTCTGCAATCCACCTATGCCTAACGGTTGCAACAAGTGGCCTGGTTTGCCAAGTCGGGATTTTGTTTGCGATCCAAATGACTGCATCCAGGCGCCTGCCTTCGAAGTCGTTCAATGGGCCGCGAATGAAGTTAGCTATTACCCCCCAGCATTCGGCTATTTCGACCTCAACCCAGAGAGATTCGGTTTATCATATGGCATCTTTGAGCGCGAAGTTCACGAGAGAGTTGAAGATGGCCAGACCATCACCTTCACGACCGGAAACTGGGGCGCCCATCCAACACTCTCTGCCCAGTCAAGACCTCCCGGCAACATTGTACGGCGGGAAGAACGAGGTCCTTGGCACTCATTTGTCAGGCGGCAATCAAGTGGTACCCCAGGTGTCTGCTACGATGAATGCAACGCTGCCATGAGGGTTGTCGAGCGAGATGGCATAAGAGACGGGCTGTGCGCACCTGGCTCCGACTTTTGGCGCGCCTATACTCTTTGCGAAAACTGCGTGAGACTCAACGATGAACCAGACGATTCTGTAAGGGATTATGTCGAGGCCGAGTTCCAACAGTTCCTGGGCACCTGTAACACTGATGGTGTCACCCCTCCTGGCAATTCCACCTTCACCCCACCGTTCAGCTCTCCTGATGCTGCTTCCACTTTGCCGGACCAGCAGACAACCTCCCAGGTTGCACCCAGTGCAACCAGTTTCATTATTCCCACCGATCTCATCACTACAACAGATATCAGTACAGTAGCCTCTACCGATCCCGTGTCCTCGTTGTCAACGGAGACGAGTGCGCTCGAGACCAGCACTCCAGAAACCAGCACTCTAGAAACCAACACCCCAGAGACGAGCACATCTTCGGAAGCAAGTACAGTGGCTTCAAGCATCGCTGACAGCGTCACTGATATCGAAACTTCCTCTCCTACAAGCGCAGGCTCTCCGGGCACAACTCCGTTTACCACATTGACAAGCGTACCAGTGCCACCGACCGTCAGTGTCGTCACCCCAGGTGCTGCTCCTCGGGTCGCCATTGGCGCACCTCTTGTAGCTCCATTCATGGCGATACTCGCGACACTGTTCATGCTATAGGCAACATTCATCCCTGTCGCAGACTCTCCTAAGCATTTCTTTCACATTCCTTCAAGACCTATCGCAAGGTCTACAAGATAAAACGGCACCGACCACCGGGCATTGGACTTCATTCTGATAAACGGACTGTAGTAGCCCTTGGGCCGGCGCTGAAATATTTGAGAACTTTTTGACACACTACTATGGACTTGAGATACCCCGACACTCCTTTCGGATGTTTGTATGCGAGTCAAATAGGGCAGACGCTGTTTGTGGATGTACTGGAACGTACGAGGAAGGGGAGAGACGACAAAGTGTGGGAGCAAACGAACTGATCCGCTGATGGGGGTAATACTCGACTGAGGGGGAATCTTAATGGTATATAGGAGAGGTGGAAGCGATGGATAGTTCTTCCGACTGTAATGGATGATGTTCCCTCTGCCATCGGTGAATCCGTGTAAACTCCTTGACATGATCTCATATGTCAAAAACGTGCCGATGTTGCGAGCTCGGATTCCAAGCACAGCTCGAACTTGCAATATCAGCTCAATCACTTCCATTGGACTCGTTGATCATGACAGCACTTGTACATGTCACATCTCATCTTCTTTTCAAGTGACTGCGCGTCGAAGTTCCTTCCGTGTTCGAGCTCATCCTGACCTGGCCTTCCAAGCCTTCCCAAACGCCTTCATCTGCAGCATTCAATAAACCCCATATCACAAAATACAAGCTCCCAAGTGTTTCTCATATGATATTGCGCGCAACGCCCCAGACCCACCCCTACGAATCCAAACATCAGGTTTCTCAATCAACCTCCAGCCCTTCCAGCACACCCATCGCCCTCGTGCCCTCGTTCTCGAACCTGCTCACCATCGTTTCGCATTCATGCTTGAGGAGCTTCTCGGCCTCATCGGCGTTGTAGTTGATCCACTCCTCCACCGTCATCTGCTTCTCCGGGCTCGTGAGCTCTTTGCCCTGCTTGAGGAAGCGCTCGACAACATTTTCCTTGTCCACGTTGCCCCGCGGGGTGCCCAGGACGGCCTCGAGATCCACGGCCGTCCAAGGCGTGGTGGTTTGCAGATGGCCCAGCACGTTGCGTTTCGAGGGGGAAGTCCGTGTCGGCGTGGAGGCCACTGGTGCGAGAACGACTCGTTTCTTGACGGCGCTTGCTGCTGGTCTGGACGAGGGTGGCTGATTCTCTGCGTCGGAGGATTGGGGTGATGGGGATGGTGATACTGCGGGCTGCCTGGCTGATTGTGCTGGAGAGATAACTTTGTGTGGCGTGGCTGTAGGCCGACCCAGTCGCTCAACTCCCGAGGAGCGAGATGGGGATCCAACTGGCTCCCTGGCAGTCTTAGGAAGGGACTCTGCTGCGGCGACAAAAATCTCGGGTGATTTGATAGACGCTAACACGTCTGCATCGGCTCTTGCCGCCTCCGCAGACCGCGTGTCTACAAGTTCGACAGACTTCCGTGACTCCAGAGACTTTTTGGACGGTCTTCCTCGCCCACGTTTAGCTGGAGGCTCTGCCGAGCTTGTTTCTGCCGAGTCCTCGGCATGCCGGGACGCAAGCGACGCTTTGGATGGTCTTCCACGCCCTCTCTTGACCGGCTGCTGCTCAGGCTTTCTTGACTCCGCCGGTCCGATAGAGTTCCTCAAGGCAAGCGATGCTTTAGATGGCCGGCCACGACCCCGCTTCTCCTTCTTCAAGACTGTGTCTGTGCTTCCTAGGCTGATGTCAGGCTCAAGATGTGATATTGCTTGTTCCGAGGCAGCGGCCTCGATGGCATCGGGTGTCGAGGCGGCAAGCTCCGCGTCCAAATGCTCGTCTTTAGGCGATGATTCTCTAGCCTTTGCAGGCTTCGCTTTTGCTTGCTTCGAGACTTTGCGCGTCCCTGTCTTGCGTTCCTTCTTAGGAATGTGCAGCTGGTCATTTGGTTCATCGGCTTCCATCTCTTCTTGAAGAGCTCTGAGCTCGTCATCGAGGACTTCGTCGTCCAGCTCGGCAGGGGCAGGATTGAACATTGCATACTGAGCTGCTCTGTTGGCAGCTTTGATGTCAGCCTCGACGTCCTCTGACGCATCACGGATCACCTCGAAGTTTTCCACCATCTCTACTTCATCTTCCTCATCTGTGAACTGTCTATCGAGATCGGCTTGCAGCTGGCGTTCGATCTCATCATCATCCGGGAAATCAGTTCCGGGCGCCTGGGGTGATGAGGTGAATGTCGAAGAGATTTTGGAAGCGGCAGCTGCCTTTTGGGGCTGCTCGTCGTTTGATGGAAGGCCATACTTGTGCATGGGCGACTTCTGACTAGCTGGCACATCGATCATATCAACATCTGCAGAAGCCGACACGATAGAGCTTTCAATCCCGGTACTACCGCGATTTCGATTTGCCCTTCTTTTAGGCGCGGGAGCTTCTGTTGCGGTGGCTAATGATTCCTCAACGGCTTCGCTTCCACGTTTCTTTGTGCGTTTCTTGGTCGTCGTCTCTTCCTCATCGGCTTCGTAATGTGTCGCGTCTGGGACGTCTGCAGGTTCTCCCTTCTTTGCCTTTGTCTTTCTTCCTTTAGGAACAGGGGCCTTCTTGGCTTTTGTCTTCTTTCCCGTTTGGGTCATGGTTGAAGCTGTGGTCAACACACTATCCTCTAGGCCAGCGGTCAATTCCGTCATAGAAGGAGTATCGGAAGCGACGGTGGCGACAGATTGTACAGAGAGCCGTGAAGCCTTTGAAGCCCGCGCAGTCTTGGTCCTACCTGTCTTTTTGGTCGTTGACTGGGATTGGTTGACCAAGACGAAGAATGCGCAGTCTGGGGATCGATTATAATGCTCGTCACTTGGAGTTATTAGCAACAGAGGCGAGCAGGGCAGGGGAACGGTCATACAGAGGCTTATCGTTTCGTTCCCATCCGTCGAGGGCCAGTTGACAGTATGAGCAAGTGGCCATGTCGTCCGAGTCTGGGGTAGGTGTGTACTTCCATCCTGCGTCGACAAGCTGGGTGGCTTTAGCATAAGCCCGTTGGGGAAGGCGCCTTGACAAAACAAACCTGCTTGGTCTTGCACTTCCAGCCTTTCTTGCCATCGTGCGGCCACCTGCCGGCAAAAGTCGCCTTGCGTGCCTCGATTATGTCGGGGTCGCTCGGGTCCAACGCCACATAGTCGTCGTACTCAGCCTCGACGGCGGCCTGAACGGCCCAGCCGCAAGCAGGTGAATGTTTCAGATGCTCCATGAGGGGATCGTCGCCCGCCTCCCACCCATCCATGCCCTTGCGGCACAAGAAGCAGACGACATTATCCGGACTCTCAGGCGTCGGGTCGAAGAAGAAGCCGGCCCGGGCAAGCTGCGATGCATGTCAGCACGAAGTGATGGCTAGGCCCACGGTTGTGATGGAGCGCGTACGTCGGCTGGTGGGATGGACTTGTGAGGCCAATTGAGAGGTTTGGCGCCTCGGCCGCCAGCGCCAGAAGCCCGCTTCTTGGTGGTACGCTGGAACGAGGCGAGACGTCCTTCTTGGGTAAAGTATTGGTCGTCGACATCGGAGGAAGCCATCGCGACGGCGAGGGTGGGCGCGTCTCGAACCGCTCCCTGGCGTCGTAGTACAGGCGGAGCTGGAGATCAAATCGTTACTTCGGCAGAGGTCAAATGGCAGGCGCAAGGAGCGCAATATTTTCCGAGTAATGTGAATCAGGCTATGGCATCAAGAAGGTACAAAACAATACAAATGGGGTGGTGTGGCGGCAGAGACTGGACGAATTATCCTGCAGTTGTATAATCGCAAAGACTGACGGGAAGGGTTGGTGGCATCCATGTCAGGCGTGGAGCGCAGCGCGTTTGTTTACTTCCATCCCTGTTTTGTCTGCTCAGTGCTTGCTTGTGTGGGGGCCGTGCATTGGTGCAGAGAGAGCTCCCCCACTGTCCCATGAAAGCCTTTGCTGACGCCCTGCCAGGGCTTCATTGGAAGTGCCTTGATAACGATAAGACATCCAAGTCCAACGCAAAAAAAATGGTCTTGATGAGCGTCACAGGGGAAGCAATGGGTCGATTTATTCTTGGAGTAAGTAGCTAATAGGAAGTGTCGTTCAAAGTTAGACATCTGGAGCCTTGAAGGCTACAATGTCTGAGGAATATTTGCAAGCCACAGTAAGGTACTAAATAGGATGGACCCAACAGCAGAACATGAGAACAGACACACTTCAGGACAAATCCAATTCTGCCCTGGTCACAGGTAGTTTACCACAGGGCCATCAGAGCTTGCCAACAGCTTTGAGGGCTGCCTCCCCGTCAACCAAGACACACCATCCCTCGCTGCCACGTCCGCCATCGCCATAGACTACTGCCTCGAAGTTGCCGTCTCCTAGAGCGAATTCGAGAACCTGGCTGTCGAAGGTGCCGGGTTGCAACCAAACAGATGGGACGCCGACCTTCTTGGCTTCCCGGAGGACGTTGATTGTGACGGCTGGGTGTGTGATGATGGAAACTCCGGTCTCCTTGGGGTTGGTGAGTGCCCCTACGTTAGGCACCGTTGCGTGGTCCTTGCCATTGACGGAGACAGTTGGCGACCCGGGGTTGATTGGAGTCACAGGGAGGCTGTGGTTCAGATACCAAGCATGGACATTGGGGATGTTAGCCGCATGGGAGATGCACAGGGTGAGGAAGGGCTGGCCTATCAACCTTTGTGGCCGAATTTGACCGGGTTGGAACTCGCACCAACCACAGCAAAGAACGGCGCCGTGAAGAACTTTCGGGCTGCAGCCTCGCTAGCCATGACTATTCTTGGTGTATGGGATTGATCGTTCAGCAGATGATTGTAGACTGTGTAAGTTGCTAAGTTGATATGATGTCAAGAGATGATGAAGGCCGATACAGCCGACCGAACTTTGCGGGGTTCCGAGCACACCACGAACTATGGCCTCCATCTCCATATGCCCGAGGTAGGGAGACTCGGCTGTTTATATAGGCTTAGATGACCTTTGCAAAATCTCCTTGACCGTAGTCAACCTCCCCGAGGCATAGTCCAGTATCAACAATTCCAAATCATTCAACGGTCCCCGCAATGTCTGTCTTCGGGTGAGTCCCAATCTGACCTGTGCCACGCAAGGCAGGCCCCAGACTTACATATTGCACTGGTAGGCGTTCGACCTTTTCGGCAGCTGGGTATGCAGCTTTCAGGCCTGCATACCCCCCAAGCCTATTCAAGACAGTCCTCCAATACTACAATGCTCCGTCGCGAACGGGGACCTTGCTGGATTTGGGGTGCGGACATGGCCTCATCGCAAGGCAACTGGTCCCACACTTCGCCAAGGTCATTGCGACTGACCCCAGCGCCGGCATGATCAAGCAGGCTTCAAGCATGACCAATGATGAGAAAATATCGTTCCGCCAGGCAGCTGCTGAGAACCTGTCCTTTCTCGCCGATGCATCCGTGGACTTGGTGGTGGCTGGCCAGTCTGCGCATTGGTTTGACTACACCAAAGTCTGGCCAGAGTTGTCTAGGGTAGTCAGGGCTGGAGGGGGTCTCGCATTCTGGGGCTACCGCGACAACATTCTCATTGGGCACAACACGGCCAACAAGATCTTCGAGAGATTCTGCTACGGGGACGGCGAGGTTGCTCTCGGAGTCGAGGGCATGAACCAATACTGGGAGCGTCCCGGACGAGACAAGCTGCGTAATCTTCTACGAGATGTCGAAGTGCCGGCAAAGGAGTGGACGGACGTGCAACGCATCTTGTGCGACCTCAGCCCGGACTCTACCGGGGTCCTGGATGCGGACAAGGCATGGCTGCAAAAGAAAATCAAGCTTGGTGAGTTTGAGGGCTATGTACGGACGTTCAGCGCCTTTTCCGCCTGGCAAGACGCGCACCCAGACAAGAAAAGCCGGAGCGACGGCGGCGATGGCGACCTTGTAGACGCTCTGATGGACACCATTGTCCGGTCGGAGCCTGAGTGGGCCGCAGCGGGTGATGCGTGGAGAGACATTGAGGTTGAGACAGTTTGGGGGACTTATATCCTGCTCGCTCGACGGGTTTGACGTGCGGCGAACCCCTGGATGTAGCGACTGTGCGATATGCACAACTGGTGCCGAAGTAAACAAACAATGAAGCACCCACTATAGTAGCAGGGACATGAATACTGTAACTATCACACTGACAGTAGGACACTAGGCACAGTTAATTGTGATTAGCTCAAACACCCCATTTGCATGACAATGCATCCGGCCAGGGAATTTACATCGATTGGCTACGAAGCATTCTGCTGGTACGGGGTTGAGAGGCGGTAAGGCCTAGGCGGCTGTCGGTCGGCCGGTTGCCCCGTCAGTTTCAGAAATGGCTGTGCACAGAGCATTGTTGACGTACCAGTACTCGACGAGCCTGCTCACCTCTCCTTTTCGTTCCTTTCTCTTTCCTTTATAAACCTGCTAGTACGATTCGATTCTTCCTCCTCCCATAGAAAAGATTCTCTGGACCTGATTCATCACCAAAGAAACAAGCATACCACACCGCCTCAGCATCCTTCGACCCAAGCATCTCCTTACCAAGGAATTGCAGACAGAGACCACACGCGGTACTTTATACTTTGAGACTTGGGAAATAGACCTACCTGCACCCTTCAGAAATGGTGAGTCGTTGCTGTTGCTACGGACACCAAGTCCGAATGTAAACAAACCGCCCGCCCCGTGGGTGCCCAGCTAGCGCATGTGATTCGCCAGCGTAGGCAGCAACCACTTTTTTTTTTGGGGGGGGGGAGGTTTGCGATCCTGATCCGCCCCCCATTCTTTCGGCTTCTGCTGAGATAACGCGGCCGCATTTACTTTTTCCTGCCCGAAACATCATCTGCCTCTTCCGTACTGCCAGCGCAAGCATCACAGAAATTTTATTCTCACGGAGTATCCTCGAGCAACTATGGCTTCTAACCAGTACGATTCCCAGGCTTCTACCAACTACAAGGAGGCCTTCTCCCTGTACGACAAGCGAGGCAATGGGCGCGTTGCGCTCGAGAGCCTGGGCGACCTGCTGAGGGCCTGCGGTCAGAATCCGACACTCTCCGAGATTCAAGACCTGGAGAAGAACGTCGGCAGTGACTGTAAGTTGAACCGCTCTCTGCGCTACTTGCTTGTGGCGGATGAGCTGTGCCTCGCCCGATGGTGCTGACCTCCTGGTTTCCTCTGCAGTCGACTTCGAGACTTTCCAGCGCATCCTGAACCGACCGGGCGGTTTCCGCGACCCCGGCGAGCCCGATGAGTACTGCCGCGGCTTCCAGGTCTTCGATAAGGACATGACAGGCTTTATCGGAGTCGGCCAGCTCAAGTACATCCTGACCAACCTCGGCGAGAAGATGAGCGATGACGAGGTGGAGGAGCTGCTCAAGGCAGTCGACACCAGCTCCGGGCAGGTCAACTACACAGGTGAGCTCTCCCCCCCCCCTTTTTCCGATCACAACACGCTAGAATTTGTACTGATGTCGCATCGAAACAGAGCTTGTTCGAACTATCCTGGCCAACTAAGCGCCTGAAAACTCGACTTATGTTTCGATACGACGACTTGGGCAACTTTGCATTCTGCGGCGGGAAACGGCGTTGGAACCTTTTTGTGTTTATACTAGGGATGGACTGCGGGATGAGATGCGGGGACTGCTGAAGATGGGTTTGGCAACGAAGCAGCTACGTAGATGGCATGATACATGTGCAGAAGGTCTATTTGGTAGCTTTCAGAAGTAGAGACCAATGGAAAAGACAATTGACGAATTTGAGTGCATGGGAACAAGGCCGCCTCTTCCGCATGGTTTAGAAACCAAACACCAGGGGGAAATACCGACCAATTGTTCCGTCATTGTTACCACCAACGGCCGTCGGTGCGCCCCGCTTCGTCTGGCGTGATGATGGGACACGCTGCAGCAACCCATCAATCCCTCAATAAGCCGTGATTGCACCTACAGCCTCTTGTTGGCGCGGGAGCTCGATATGAGACGGCGGGGGTCCTCGCAAGATGATTGTTCTTGACTACCGGCAACACCCTCATCGATCTAACCCCACAATCCCTTGCATCGGAAGAAGGTAATTAGTAGCGTCATCCCCCACTGCCTGAAGTGGGTTTGGCTGCAGCGTCTCTCCACCCAAGCTCCCCAGACGTCGAAGCCAGGGACTCTTCCCTGTAACCTAATCACCCCTCTTCACCTACCTACATTCATCAATCTTCAGCACACCGACTCACGAGCATAGCTTTGTGTTATACCTATACGCGAGCGTGGTCGGGGGTTTCCTCAGTTGCTGCAAACATACCCGAGGCTCAAAACCTGCAGCCCTTGCGGAGACGCTGAAGCTGGATACCCCCAAAGCGAGACCATCCTTGAGGCCGTTCGGCTTCCTCTTTGTCCTTCTTCCTCTCCTTGTGCTCATCCTTGCCGCAACCCTGGCTCCCCAACGCGCCTTCACCCGTATCAGCTCCCTAGCTCAGCACTTCAAGCGTTTGCCAACACCCATCGTCACTTCTCGGCGCCCCTTCATCACCATGGCTGGGACACCCATCAGCGACAAGTTTCGGTCCCCGCCTCAGGCGCCTCCTTTATTCACGGCCACTCCGGAATCCATTCTTGCCGACACTAGTAGACTCAACAATGTCACCAAGTCGGTGATGGACAAGGTGGTCGCGGATATTTCCCCGGACAAGGCCACCTTTGCCAACGTCCTGGAGCCCATCCTCAAGGATGACAACAAGGACTGGATCCAGACTTTCTATGCCCATGTTTCAACCGATGCCGCTTTACGAGAGGCCTCGACCAAGGCCGAAGAGATTGCTCGGGAGTTCAGCATTGAGTGTCGGATGCGTGAGGATGTCTTCAAGCTTGTGGATGCTGCTTACTCCACTCGCGAATCTCAGAGTCTGGAACCGGAGCCTGCTCACATTTTGGCAAAGTATCGTCAGCAATACATCCGCAACGGTCTGCTTTTGCCTGCTGGGCCTAAGCGAGATCGGTTCAAGGAGATTCAGAAGCGCATCAGCGCTCTCTCTGTCCAAGGCCAGAAGAATCTGAATGAAGAGAAGGGTGTCATCTGGTTCACCCCGAAAGAGCTCGAGGGCGTGCCCCCTGACGACATTGACATTGACGGGTTGGAAAAGGGTACCGGAGAGAACGAGGGCAAGGTCAAGCTCACGTTCAAGTACAACCACTTCTTCCCCTTGATGAAGCACTGCGTCAATGGCGAAACTAGGCGCACATTCATGATGGCTGAATCGAACAAGGTAAGAATTCCATAGTGGATCCACGTTGCGTGTATCGTTTCGCTGATTTCAAGTGCTAGAGCAACATCAACGTTCCCATATTCCAGGAGATCATTGAGCTCAGGGACGAGGCGGCGCGTCTTCTTGGCTACGAAAACCACGCTGCCGTCAAGCTTGAGGAGAACATGGCCAAAACGCCAAAGAAGGTCCTGGACTTTCTCGGTGATCTTCGCACTCGCCTGGCCCCGGGTGGCAAGAAGGACGCCGACAAGCTTCTGGAGTACAAAAAGAAGGACCTAGAGGAGAGAGGAGTCCCCTTCGACGGGAACTTGTACATGTGGGACGTGCCTTTTTACTCGAGAATGCTCAAAGAAAAGGAGTACAGCATCGATGAGATCAAGATTTCTCAGTACTTCCCAGTGGAGTCTACTTTCGCGGGCATGCTCCAGATCTTTGAGAAGATCTTCGGACTGGTATTCGTGAAGTTGGAAGAGGCAGATCGAGCTCGCCTTAGCCCTACAGGAAAGGCCGACGACATCCGCTGGCACGAGGACGTTGTTCTTTACAGTGTCTGGGACGAGGAAGAAGCCGGGGGTGGTTTTGTCGGCTATCTCTACCTGGATCTGCACCCTCGCGATAACAAGTACGGCCACAACGCAAACTTCAACCTTGAGCCAGGGTATATCAAAGATGACGGAAGCAGGCACTACCCTGCCACAGCACTGGTCTGCAATTTTAGCAAGCCCTCGCCCAGCAAGCCTGCACTCCTGAAGCATCACGAAGTAGTCACTCTGTTTCACGAGCTCGGCCACGGCATCCATGACTTGTCCGGGCGCACTCGATTTAGCTACACACACGGCACCAACACGGTGTCCGACTTTGTGGAGGCCCCGTCTCAAATGCTGGAGAACTGGTGCTGGACGCCCAGTGTTTTGAGGTCACTGTCGAGGCACTGGGAAACCAACGAGCCAATTCCGGAGGAGCTTGTGGAGAGACTTGTCCAAACCAAGCACTTCAACTCCGCCACGAACACCCTGGCTCAGCTTGTTGTTGGCATATTCGACATGACGGTGCATACTCCCGAGTCTGCCCAGGCTGTGAAGGAGCTCAACCCTGGCCGACTTTGGAACCAGCTTCGACATGATATTTCTGGCATCAAAGGTCCCGAAGACCAGGGCGAAGGACTGTAAGTTACAAAGACAAGCCAAATTCCGCGCACAGCTACCGTGCCAGTTGGAACACTCGCTCACAAGATACAGGGAATGGGGCAACCGACACGCTACTATTGGCCATTTCATTGGCGGATATGATGCTGGTTACTACGGCTACCTCTGGTCTGAGGTGTTCTCCACCGACATGTTCTACTCTTTCTTCAAGCAAAACCCCATGGATGGAGAGCAAGGACGCAGGTATCGACGCACGGTATTGCAGAGGGGAGGCAGCATAGACGAGATGGAGTTCTTAAAGGAGTTCTTAGGCAGAGAGCCTAGCACTGAGCAGTTCTACAAGGAGCTTGGCCTCTCCAACTAACGAGCCAGCTTGGACGGACCGGATTCTCTGCTGCGATTTCGGTAGCGACATGGAACTTTAGCAAAACTCAACCTCAGCGGCTAATAGGGTTCAAGATCATACGCTGGCTAGCTCCGAACGCTACACAAATTGATGAGAACAATGGTACAGCACCCTTGTCTTAGATGATGCCACGTGGGAACATGATACCGTGTGACGCTCCCAACAATACATTGGTGGAGCACAAACGCGCCCTGCACTTCCAGGCGTGTCTACGAACCAACCCGGAGACGGGTAGATGAATATGGTCCTTCCCAAGCGGCTGAGACTTGTGATACCTTGCCAAACAAGATCCGAATCGTTGGGGAAGCCGTGATGTTGGCAAGGATCTGATTTGGTATTGACGGAACGGTCACCGGAACCAAGGCCTTGGCGAGTTTGACTGGGGAAAAGATACTTGACAAGGCAAGTACCGAAAACCGAAGACCGATGGAAAAGGGGTGCGAATAATGTGCAGTCTTCCAAACCATGAGTCACCGAGAGTATCGGGCAGAAGCATTGAAGAATAGCGATGCACTCCTTCGACCTGGCAGCACCAGGAGACGGAGTTTGTAGGAGAAAAGCACGAGCTCTGGTGAGTGTCTCGTACTCCGTTCATACAATACTTGCTTATTTGGGCGGCCTGGATCTGGGATATTTGGAAGAAAGATGCGTGGAACGATAGGGGGTTTCACCCAGCCACCTGCTAGAGATGCGGTTCAGCCTAGCTAGGATGGGGTTTCCAACACTTTCTCAACCAAGAAGCTGGAATGGGACCGTGATTGTAGCGAGGTTTTCAACCCTCTGGACGCCTATTGGAGAGGAGGACGCTTGAGGAGATGCAGGCAACCGTCCGGTTTGGCGGGCTTTGTCCGATATTCGGATGCAGAGGAATGTGCAGCAGCAGGAGTGGGATTAGGTCGAGTCTAGTGTAGGAGGCTGGGTTGGGAAGACTATGAAGTCGTCTTGGTGCGAGCATTGCTGACAAGACAAGCGCCCGGAGGGAGTCGAAGAACCTTGAACACGTCAGCGAACATGTTAAGCGAGCTAGGCCACAAACTGTTTCTTCCCCCTTCGATTGAAATTCGAGAATCTTGCACCATTGAGGAAGCCGTGACTCGGCTCTCAACTCGAATACTAGTCGGGCGGTGTATCAAGGTCCACGACTGGATAGAAGCCCAGGGCGCGGCCACAAGCAATAGCGCGCGGGTGCCCGCATGCCAGAGTAACATCGTGTCTAGACTACTGGAAGAGGACATCGGCAGACGCCACTCATACACAGGGCATCCTTTGGTACTAAGGAATAGATGTTCTAAGTGGTTACCATGGCTCCTTGCTCCGTTGCTCCGGCAAGGGGGGTTGATGCTACACTTGCAAAGATGGATGTGGTGTCAGGGGCGATGATGCGATATCTGGCTGTGTTCCGACACTTGCGCGTTCACTGACCTTCTTCGCTGTCAGTATGATGACGAGATGTCTGTTTTGAAACCCGCTTGACCGACTTCTCAGCAACTCGTCCCGCTTTGCAGAGATGGTTCGTGCTAAATGGAAGGGAACTCCTCACAAAGCTTCTCGGTGAGTCAGGACCTGGGGGCCTACTCATCAACTTCATCCCATGAGCCAATCCCAATTCAAATCAACGGATACATGCTTGAGAGAGTATGCAAACGCTCGAATGGATCTTAGCGGACCACCTCCATCGCCCGCAGCAGCGGCTTCATGCCTTTACCTACTTCTCCTGTTCAGCTCAGCTGCGGACCACCAAGGCAAACAGAGAATGACACGGCCAGTGTTGATACGTACAAGACCTTTAAAAGAACGCCCGCACGGCTTGATACCAAGGAACTTTCGCAAGCCTTGCCATGTGTTTGTAAAGGCTAAATATAGGAAGTGTCATAAAGCTCACCCTGGCAGCATGGCAGGGGCTTGGTAAGGCCTTCTGGGAAGACACTGCTGTTGATGTAGGTGTTGAAGAGGGCAGGCTGACCTCGAGCGGAGCTGCTGTTGGTGCTGGCGATGTTATTTGGTATCTTTGGTCAAATGGGTCCACGTGGTTGTCAAGATTGTACGCAGCACGGCGGTGTATCTGTTGCATCCGTCACCCCCCCTTGACTGCTCCGATGTACGCAAGGCTTGTGGACTGAAGTGCCTACTCCCAATGCTGTAGACCTCTTGGACCGGTTCGCATCGCCCAGTGACTAGCCAAGGACTGTTCTGCCCAATGGCAATGATCCCGTGATGCGTCATCCGTACTAGAATGTGGTTGAGGGGTGTAATCAACTGACGACGGCAAGGGCAACAGGTACCGACGCGGGCATGTCCGTGAACAGGCCAGACCCCCCGGAATACCACCTCAGGACCGGGACCAGAAGCAGAAGGCGCTCTTAATCACCGAAAGCCAAGACCTCTGCTCTCATCCAAACAAAGGGTTTCCTGCTCACCGCACCGGAAAACTCAGGGGGGAGAAGGGGGAAAAAGCTGGAACATCGGAAGGCAATATTGCTGGGTCCCCGATGATGAGTATAAAGCCCTTCTCACCTGAGCCTGCCATGGTCTCTTGTTCTCTTCTTTGGCTGTACTACACTGCCCAGCGCTGCAGATCGCCGTTTCTCGAGTCGAGGTTCTTCAACTAAGCTGCGCAGCTACCTGGCCTTACCCTGACCACCCCCTATACCCTTTCTCTCACGCTCATTCGACATTGCTTTCACTCTCCTCAACCAGTCTGCCGCTCCAATTGCTTCGAGCTGTATGTCTTAATGCTAGGAAGGCTCCTTGTGTTCCGTCCTTATTGCACCCAGAGTGCTACGAGTGCCATAGGGGTTTCTGCACCACCCTTGTCTTTGACGACAGCGGCAGCATACCACTCACTCCCCGTCCCCCGAACCCCCCCCCTTGGACTCTATTTCAGAGCGAGACTGCCGTGTGATTTACTTGTCTTGCTCATAGCCGACCATGAGTGACATCGAGAAGAACGAAGCTCTATATGAGACCTCCAGCCCCGAGCTCCACCGCCGTATTGTCGACCCGGATGCTGGCAAGACAGACGAAGAGAGAGCCGCAGCGGTACGTCCCACGATGGTTCACGCTTGAGCTGGCTCGAAGCTGATATGTTATAGGAGCGTCGATTAGTGTGGAAGCTGGATCTCGTACTCATACCTTGGGTAGGTCTATAGAGTCTGCTTGACAATATGGTGCTAAGTACCCGACTTACAGCTCTGCCTCTTATACCTCATCTGTTTCCTCGACCGCACCAACATTGGAAACGCCAGAATCGCAGGGCTCCTAGATGATGTACCCATGGAAACATCCCAATACAACGCAACCCTAACCATCTTCTTCGTCGCCTACGCCCTCTTCGAGGCCCTGGCCAACTTCCTCCTCAAGCGCATGCGACCATCCATCTTCATACCCGGTATCATGTGAGTGGCTACCCCTACGGGCCCCAAGCGATGCGCCATGTCTCGTTTAGCTGATCGGCCTCTTTTTTGGGGACACAGGATCTTGTGGGGGTGTTGCATGCTGGGCATGGGATTTGTGCACAGCTGGTCCGGCCTCATGGCAGCCCGGTGGTGGCTCGGAGTCACAGAGGCGGGTCTTTTCCCGGGCATCAACTACTATCTGTCGTGCTGGTATAAGCGAAGCGAGTTTGGTGCTCGGGCCGCCATCTTCTTCTCTGCGGCTGCGCTGGCGGGCTCCTTTGGCGGGCTGCTGGCGGCTGCCATCGCCAACATGGATGGCGTGGCGGGCATCCCCGGCTGGGCGTGGATCTTCATCATCGAAGGAATCCTGACTATCCTGATTGGCGTTGCGTCGTTCTGGATGGTGCACGACTTCCCGGACGAAGCCACCTTCTTGTCTGCCGAGGACAAGGCCCGCGTGCTCCTACGACTCCAAGCGGACAAGCAGGCCTCGGCCATGCACGAAGATTTCAAGATGGCATACTTCTGGCAGGCGTGCAAGGACTGGAAGACGTACGTTGGCATGCTCGTGTACATGGGGCCCCTGATGCCGCTGTACTCGTTCAGTCTCTTTCTGCCCAGCATCATCCAGAACATGAGCTGGACAACGCCGGAGTCGGTCATGAGGAACCAGCTGCTTACAGTGCCGCCGTACGCCGTGGCAGCCATCGTGACGGTGGTTGTGGGCATCTGGTCCGACAAAAGTGGCAGGCGAGGCATCTTCAACCTGGTGTGCGCGCCCATCGGCATCGCCGGGTTCGTGATGCTCACGGCCAGCACGAACCCGGCGGTGCAGTACGCGGGGACGTTCCTGGGGACGGTGGGCATCTACCCGTGCGTCCCCATCACCATCGCGTGGATGGCCAACAACGTCGAGGGCGTGTACAAGCGCGGCATCGTGCTGGGCTTCGTCATTGGCTGGGGCAACCTCAACGGCGTGGTCAGCAGCAACATCTACTTCAACCAGCCGCGCTTCTCCGAGGGCCACGCGACCGTGGTGGCGTACCAGTTCGTCGGCATCATGGTGGGCAGCCTCGTCATGATGGGGCTGCTGAGCCGGGAGAACAAGAGGCGGAGGGAAGGCCGGCGGGACGGGTGGGTCGAAGGCAAGACGGAGCTGGAGATTCGGAGGATGGGCGACGAGCGTCCGGATTTCTTATACACGCTGTAAGAAGCTCCTCGGTTGGGCTGTTGTGGTGTGGGTTGGCCCCTTGGGGATTTCATCGTACGCACGATCCGTCGTTGATTCTATAGAGGTTGCCAAATAGATTAAGTAGGGAAACCGCCTGAATAGGACGGAAAGGGAGACTTGAATGGTGAAAGCCTTTGCTCATTGTCCTCGACGATGCTGCGACAAACCACTTGCTCGTCGCCCAACATCCCACCAACAACATCAAGTGCAACGCCCGCAGCCCCTTGCGGGAAACCCCATAATAGCCCGTCAGAGATGACGACTGGAATGAGACAACCGATCCGTCGCAGCCGTACACGGCCCAATCAACCAATCACCCTGTCCCTGGGGAGGCAGGTGGGTGGGCAAGAGGCACGGCACGGATATGACTACGACCACTGCGTCCCCCCCCAGGCCGGCAGTGTGTAGCTTTTCCAAAAGACTCGAAAACTCGCTGCCAAGGGACCGACTGTGAAACGAGGTGAACCACGTGCATACGATTGGGATTGAGGCGCCACAGAGTGCTGGGATGAGGGGGGATACGGACGGGTAGCTGCGATACGACGGGCGGCTACGACAACTGCCTATACCGCAACTTTGCCCTGGAAGAAGCTCGCAGCTGCTAGTAGACGAAGTTGAGTCTCGATCAGAGGCCTGGGCTGGGGGGGCGAGACGCTCGCCTGTTTGACGACATGTGGCGTCTAGGGATGAGAGCCGATGTCCGTCGCCCAAGGCCACCGACCCGTGCCGCTGCCCGTTGGCTCAAACCCCCATACACGAAAACCAACAGCGCACTGTCAACATGAAGTGGGAATCTGATTCCCCTTGCATCTACCGACGCAGCCCTTTCGTCCCCAATCCGAACCAAGATCGCCCTCCCTCCCTAAGAACGCATCAAGCAGAGGCTGATGGGCCAGCAGCACCAGATCCAGACCCGTGGTCACGGTGAGCTCATCACTTGGGCTTTGTTGCGCCGGGACTGGGGAACAACAACGATGGGAACACAGGCCGGGGTTGGGGGGAGACGAGGTCTTGTGCGCCCTCAGGGATGCAGCTTGGCTGTCCATTGGCCTTTTTCCTCTGCTTGCCGGGAGGCGACCCGCGCAGCCGCCAGCTCAACCGAGCCCAAGGCCGGTTTCTATCTCTCTTCACACGGCAACGCGCATCTATGCCGTGGCACTTGCCCATTTCCCGTCCAGAGTTGAGAGATTCGTTGGCCGGCCTCGAGCCACTCGCGGCAACGACCCCTTCCCCAAACTTGCCCAGGTCGATTCATCCCTCCCTCTCCCCTTGCCCTGGCCTGGTGAGAAGAGCTCGGGCACCCGCATGCCCAGACCGTATCTACCGGTGGGATCTTCTTTGTTCTGTATCCCCAGGAAATGGAGTGGTTTCGCGGCCTCTCCTGAAGGCGACGGAGGGTGGGCGACGCTCTTACCGCTACTTCTGGTCTGCGCTGGCTGTTTGAGGTACAGACCTGGGGAGGAAAGGAGGGTGGCTATCGTGCCCCCTCCCCGTATCCGAGTGTCTGTGTATCTCTCTCTCTCTCTGTATGTGTGTGCTCCCGTCTGTTCTCACCTACAAGGTCGTGGTCCCCCATCATTTAAACCGTGGCACGAGACGACACAGTTCGTCTCTTCACCTGTACTCAAAAAGGGAGGGCCAAGGCAAGCAAGCAAACAACCACCCGCCTACGATATCTCCGGACCAAGCTCAGTCTCCCGCCGAGAGAGAAGCAAACCGGACAACAGCTCCAGCAGATGAGCCCTTCACCATGGAGCAGATGATGCACCAGCGGACCGAGCAGGGCCGGGTCCTGTCGGCGGACCAGATCCGCACCCTCATCGTCCTGGAGCGCGTGGGCGGCAGCGTCAGCCTCGTGGCCGTCATGCTCATCTTCGTCGCCTACGCGCTCGTCAAGCGGGTGCGTAACGTCCAGAACACCTTCATCGTCTTCGCCAGCGTCTCCAACGTCGGCGCCAGCATCGCCTGCATCATCTCCATGGACGGCTTGTTCCGTGGCAAGATGTCGCCGTTGTGCCAGGCCCAGAGCTTCATGTTCGAGATGTAAAGCAGCCCCCTCCCCAAAAGTCTCCCCTCCCCTTGACGGTGCTTTTTTTCTCTCTAACGGGTTGAGGTGCCGTAGGTTCATGCAGTCGGATCCCTGGTGGTCCCTCGCCATGGCCGTCAACGTCTACCTCGTCTTCTACATGCGCTTTGATCCCAACTGCTTCAAGCGGTGGTGGTGGCTCTACTGCATGATATGCTACGGAGGACCTTTCACCATTGCCATGACGCTGCTGTTCATCCGGGACGAAAGCAGGGGAGGGCCCGTCTACGGCGAAGCCGAGGTTCGCAAGCCCCCTGAGAGGCCCCCTTTTCAGCTTCATTTTCATCTTGCTGACGTCTGATAGCTCTGGTGCTGGGTCGATAGGGAATGGGACTTTATCCGCATATATACGTACTACATGCTCATCTGGATGTGTATCCTCGGCTCCATCATCTGCTACGTTCTGGTAGGCTACTGTGTTTTCCGATCGAGGAACCGTCTGCGGAGTCTGTCAACTACTAGAAGTAGGGATGACAGAGAACCACAAACGTATGCGGTAAGCCTATACTCTCCTCTTCCTCCCAACAATGCCCCGGATTTTAAAGCAACATTGCAGTCGCATTCGGAATCGACCAACGGCCGCCGGGAGGGCTTCTACGGCACAGTCATCACCGAAGTACAAGTCACGCACTCCAACGCATTGACAGCCCCATTTCCCATGCAGGCAAAGCAGGCTCGCCGTCCCGAAGGAACCCACGTCTCGTTCGAGGAGCCCCCCGACCAGGTCCAACCCATGCCGGGCCAGTACTACTCCTCGGTCACATCCACCCCCGCGTCGCGCACCCCGCGGCCCGGGGCCTCGAAGCGCATCGCCGCCGCCGTCGCCGCCGCGGCAAACAAGTTCGTCATCGACGACCCCATAAAGCGCGCGTACCTGCGGACCAGCCTACTCTTCGCGCTCAGCGTGCTGGTGACGTGGATCCCTAGCAGCCTGAACCGCATCCACAGCTGGCTCGCGGGCGGCTCGCCCTTCGAGTACCACGTCAGCACGGCCGCCGTCCTGCCGCTGCAGGGCCTGTGGAACGCCGTCATCTTCTTCATCACGAGCTGGACGTCCTTGTCCAACTGGTACAGGGGTGCGCACGAGGAGCGGTGGGAGGAGGTGCATGATAACCCCCACAACAGTAACAGCAGCAAGAGGGTTGAGGATGGCACCTTTGGACGTGTTGCGCGTCATGATGACCTTGCTGCCGACAGCGACCTGGAGGCGTGTTCGGGGACGGCTGGTAGTGGTGTGGAGTTGAGGGACCATCAGGCGAAGGGATCTATGGACTCGTGACATCTTACTGGGAACGGCGTAAAACAGGAGTAAGTGTCTCGAACCTGTCGTAGAGCATGCGGGCTGATTTCGATGATCACGATGGGTCTTCTATATCGTTTCTTATGTGGTCAAATCTAAGCATGCATTCAAGGCTTTATCTTCGTATTATTTGCTCTACCTATAATCTGAGCCTGCCTTGTCTGATGTCGGACTTATGGACACGACAGAGCGCTTCAAAAGACTCAAGTCAACTAGACTCATCAGTACACCGTCCCCCCTGCGTATCCTCCCGTCAAAGAACCACCAAGCCGCGCCCACAGCAGCCGCCAGAACCATATGCGTGACTCCCAGGCCAATCGCTGTTGCCTTCAGCCCAGAAAACGTCACCAGGCCGTTGGGGATGGTGGCCACGAAGATGCCCGTGGCAAGGTTGCGCCAGAAGACGACGCCGGCGTGCATGTCGACGGTGGCGCGGCGGGCCACGGTGATGTTGGAGCAGGTGAAGGCGGTGGACTCGGCGATGAGCGGGTGCGTCGTGGCGTCGAGCGTGTAGAGGCCTGCGGCGAGAAGGCCGACGAGGAAGGATACGAGCGGCAGGCTGAGGTCGCGGCCCGCGAGCGGGTTGACGACGCCGCGGAACTGGCCGAGGACGTCCTCGACATAGAGGCCGAAGGCGAGGGTGCCGATGGTGATGAAGGATGTCGCGATGGCGTTGTTGAGGAGGAGGGCGCGGGGCTTGAGCTTGTCGGACACGCGGCGGTAGATGCCAAACGAAGATACCACGGCAATGGAGAGAAACCACGGACCCAGCAGGAGGGCACCGACGCCCTCGGGAAGTAGGTTCTCGGGCCGCCTCGCAAACAGCAACGCCATGGACTCGGAGAAGCTCCAGAGGCTGGCGTAGGGGATCACGGTGACGAGAAAGATGAGCCCAGTCGTAGGCGTCACAAAAGCCCGCGGAGCCTGCAGAACCGTCGCCAGCGTCATCTCGCCCCGGTAGGCGAGCGGGCTCATCTTCTTCAGATAGGCGACGACACCCTCCTTCGACAGCAGCGTGGCCTTCTCGGTAGGCGTGACGCTGGGCGTGGGCAGGGCGCCGGAGAGGACGGCTGCGCTGGCCCTGTCGAAGGAGGTTTCGGGGGCGCCCAGCGCGAGCAGCGGGATGGCGGCGATGTAGAAGGCGTTGATGATCTGGAACTGGACGGTGAAGGAGCCGGCTGTCTCCGAGGCGGCGCCGCCGAGGAATGGCGAGCCCCAGGTCACGACCACGACGAAGATGTTGTACGCCGTCACACGCGCGCTGCGCTCGTGCTCCTTCAAGCTTGTCAATGCATGTATCTTGGCCGTTGAGCATGATATGGAGGATGAGACTTACAAAGTACGTATCCTGTATCGAGCCCAGCACCAACGTATCGAAAGCACCCCATCCCAGGCCCTGGAAGACGCGGGCTCCCATGCTGCCGCCGAAACTCCTCCCCGTCGTCATATTCCAGATTGTGCCGATGAAGAGGAACACAAAGGACACGAGATACACCGGACGCTTGCCGAACATCTTTGACACCACCAGGCTCGCGAGTCCAGAGAAGGCAGACAGCACCAGCGGCACGGCCGTCAAGGCGACGACGGAGGAGTAGGGGACGCGGAACTGCGCCGCCATCATGGCGTTGGTCGACATGAAGGCCGTTTTCATGCCGGCGATCAGGCCGGTGAGCAGCAGCAGCGTGACGAAGTTGAGCTCTTTGCGCCATTGCGGCCAGTTCTGCGAGGTGTGTTAGATGGTGTACGGCCCTTCCAGAGGCATCCAACCAGAGCTGGGAGCAAGGCACGACTTACCAAAGGATCATCTGGACTGTCGCTCGGCTGCGGTATCAATTCCACCTGGGCATGCTTGCCCGTGCCAAACTTGAGCGTCCTTTCGCTGGCGTCGCTGACTGCTGTGTATGGCCGCGGGAGCTCAACCGGGGGCGACGGCGGCGATGGAGGATACGGCTTGTCATCCTTTCTGGGCACTGGCGGCGGCGGTCCATCCATGGTGTAGCGATATATTGCCGAGGCCAAAGAGTAGCTCGAGGACGGCCGCGGCCGGTCCTCAGGCCGGTCCCGTTCCGCATCACGATCCATTGCCGGACGATTGACAACCTAACAATTATATATTGAGCAGGATATCGAGATGTGTCTTAACGTGTTAACAAGAGAATGGGCAAGAGACCGGCTCTGCTCGGGTATTAAAAAACAAAGAAAAGAAGGCACCCGGTCCTGATCCTGCAGACACGGCGTGCGTGGTGGGAAAGGAGCGACGCGATCGAGAAACAACCCAACCGCCAAGCGAACACGCTAATTCACGCAACGAGGATGCATCTCGACGAAGATCTTCAAGAAAGAGAGAAGATAGGATAGGGATCTTGGCGTAGGGAAGGGAGAGAGAGAGGTTGAACCGGTCAGCCAGCCCCAGCACCCACGGCGAAGGACGTGGCTAAGAGGAGAAGGGGAGGGAAGGGAAGGGACCCGTTGGAGAAGAAGTGGCTCAGACGAAGCTTTGCATGAACCAGCTACCGCCGCGACGAGACAATGGACGAGCGGCAGCGCAAGCACAGCATAAAAAGGGGAGCGATCCAGCCTTGCCGCAGGTCGTCACCCCCCAGTGGAACCTGTCCGAACACTCCGTATCTTTGGTCCAGCAGTGACAAACCCCCAGCCTCCGTTCAACGTCTATCGCTTCCGCCCACGGAGGAGACTTTTCTTCAATGGGGCGACTTCCGTTGCTTTTTTTTTTTTCTCCGGTCGCTCGGACCGCGTAGAAGCGACAGATGTGAGACTGTGGTTCGACGCTTTGATTGGAGAGAGGGCAGGCTGAAACACGGGATGCATTCGGATCGACACCGTCACAAACAGGTGCCGCCCTTTGCTTCTCGGGCTGGGCGTTGGTTTTGCCGGGCGATTGCCGGAACGGAAAAAGACATGTCTTGCAAATTTCTTTAGTGCTGAGCATGAAGGGAAAAAAAAAAAAAAAAAAAAAAAGGGGCTGAAGAATAAAAACATTACAGAGACCGTTGTCTTGCGTGCGTATCTCACTTCATCGTCTCACATCCGATGACATCAGCAAAACACCATACATACACGACTCTTTCTAACTAAGTAGGCACCAAATCCGTCTGCGTGAGGGGCTGTACTATCCGCTTCTGGCATACTGACGAGCGTGTTTGCTTATGAGTAAGAGCACTGCCCCGTACCTCTTCTGCATCAACTCTGGTTCAACCGTCTGGCTGGAGTGCAGTTTCTTGACTGGCCGCTTCGACTATCCGGCCTCAATGGCACAGACCCTTCGACGCGGACTTGCCAAGCAGTACTGGCCCAGCGTCTCAGCACGTGTATTGCTTCGATATGGGCCAGCAACTTGTGACTTCATCAATCACCTGCCGACTTACCGTTTCTCGTTCTTGCTACTCCGCATAACCTTTACCAGCCCAGTCTTACATGACTGAAACATTCAATCATGTCATGGTCGCATCCAATCGCGAAGCCCGCAAACATGCTTCACATGCCGATGATAACGACGGCGTTGCTTGAACTGGACACCTCTTCATGCGCTGCAGATTCCACGGCAAACACGAGCTTGTTGGTGCGTACTAGAATCTCTAGTCATTGTCAGCATTTCAGTTGATTCCGAGGAAAGATGGTCTTTGGCAAGGCCAACCTTCATACACCAGGTTGTACCACACCGGCGGATCATCGTACGGCCCCGAAATCAGAGGCATCGTAAAGGACGGTGCTAGGTGTACGCTGAAGCGCAACCCCACGTCCTTGCTTTGATCAACCCACAGGATGGTGTCGTCGTCGCCAAGACAGGTCCCCGCCGGCCTGGCGTTTGCGCCGTCACTGGCCATCCTCGCAAGCCATTGACGGGACAATCGGACGACCCCGTCAGAGATGTTGACATGACGGAGAAAGAGGCCCGACCTGGTCCCCACCTTGACCACGTTCGTCGTGGCGCAGAGCTGGGAGAAGCTCATGCCCTCGTCAAGATGAATCTCCTGGAACGCCGCATCGTCGGGTTTCCCCGCGTTGGCCGTGGATGACGAGGGGCCGCGCGGACGTTGCCACCAGTAGCTGCAGTCCTCCTGCGAAACCGAGGGCCTGAAGGCCGAGTACAGGTTCCGCAGCGCAGGGAGGCTGGGCGAGTCTCCAACGGGGGCACCGTCAAAGACCCTACCGCCAAGGTAGCGGCAGGAGAGAGATGGGGTGGTCAGCTTGGCGCTTGGATGGTAGCACTCGAGGAGCAGATCGTTGGCGGGCAGAGGGCCCGAGTCGATCAGCCGTCGATGGATGAGGCGCGTGATCACGCTGTAGAAGCGGGCGCTGACAGGCGCCACGGGCAAGAGCTCTTTGGTGGTGAATGGCGTTAGGATGGTGTCCAAGATCTGACGGATCGTAATGTTAGATCAATCGTGCGTCGTCCTGGGATCGTTGATGGCAGTCTTACCTCGGTTGGGAGATTGGCGATGCAAGCACCTGAGTTAGCCATGACGTAGAGTGGGCAGATGATGGTGCAACCCGAGAAAAATCCAAGAGAGCTGAAAGGTGAGTATTGATGATATGATATGACACGACGGATGACTTGAGAAACGCTGCCGATTCATCAACAATAAATCGACCAGACACACACGTTCAGAGGCTCCGATATTCAGCAAGCCAGCATGGCAGGTTTAATCCTGGGGTAGCTGTGACGAATGGGAACAAGTTGGCCAGCGGAGCCCTTGGGCTATGGATGATCATGACGAAATCTAGGCAATGGTTTTATCCAATCAACTCTTCCATTTGTGGTTGATGTCCTGAAGCCCAATGGATAACCGTATCGACTCCAAAGATTGGCTCTCCTTGGCATGGAGCTTGCTAAAATCTGGAGACGCCAATGGGAAGATAGGAAAAGATTTAAGCGAGGAGAATGTAAGCACTGTATGTGATGCCGGCCCAGAGACTCTTCGTTTGCTGTTAATACTACCGAAACTCGTTTTGAGCTGCGGAGCACATCAAACAAGCGAATCCCACTACTTCCTATATTGGATTTGGTGTTAAGGGAGCCGAGTGAATCAAAGCCAAGAGCTCCATCTACTATAGATAGATTCTCGGACCCCTGTTTGGTATCTTTCAGAGGTTGACCCATAGTTTTGTTAGCATCTTATCTCTGGTGACTCTCCTGTGGCCGTTTCTCCATTGCTGCGGCTGGAATAGCTAGCCATAGCTACCTTCGGTCTTGGGAAACCGAGCTGACAAGGGGTTGCTTCGGCAGGGCGACCAAATGAAACGTTTGCCTGATGCCAAAGTAGGCGGAGCGAATTTATCGAATTGGCGCGGTGTGGACGGATTTCGCTGCGTTTGTTGCGATGGCTTCGTTATCTTTCACAATTCGAGGGAGAAGGACAAGATGAAAATGGCGAGAAGCTGGAAACGATCCCGCAATGAGCATCAAGCATGGAATACACATTATTTTACTAATAAATAGGCTACACAAGCAAGTACTTCTGTAATGTCTCGCTAGTAAAGAAATCTATCAACATTGAAAGGAGGTGGGCGTATCTTTTCCCTTCCAAAACGCCGGGTATTGAAAACGATAAGTCATTTCTCATCACGCTGTGCAATCATTACTGCTCATCCGCTCTCAACCCCTGGCCACCTAGACCAACGCCCTGTGATCCTTGTTCCGCGCATCTCGCACGGCGGCATCCACGGCGTCCAGCAGGTCCATGTGGAAAAATGGTCGATCGACGCCAAACACCGTCGCCATGGGTCCCGACATGACCGTGGAACTCGGGCTGGTCGTTTGCGCTTTGCTCGGGCGTCGTTCCTCGTCGCCGCACCTGTCACCGGTCGTCGCGTCGATGCCTCCCAGTGTCGTCTGGCTGTGGGTGCACGCCTCCTCGTCCATCATCATGGGTCGGCTGTGCGTGGTTACGGCATGACCCGCGGGAAGAACGGGTGCGACGGAATACGACGGAATCCAGTTCTGAAGCTCTCGAGGGTTCTTGGCCGTTGGGTACCCAAACCCGGCGACAGCCAGTGCGCGCCGTGTCCAGCGGTTCTGGACATTGGCAAAGTGCCACTCGCACACATCGGGCGCCGTATAACGATCCAACGAGTTCTTCAGGTCCACGAGTCCCTGGATCGCCGTGATGTCCAAGCTGTTGACTGCGGAAAAGTCGAGGACAAGAGCTCGCAAAGTGGGCAGCTCCGTCCCACTCCCACCCTTGGCAGTCTTTGGGCCGGGATCGTTCCAAAGACGATCTGAAGGCCGGTCATACTCCTCCTCGGACGTTCGCCTGGTGTTGTCCAGTATATGCGACTTGAGGCTCTCCACGTGATAAGCTTGGTTTGCGAAGTTGAAGTTTTCGCTGAAGCGGTAGATGAAAACCCCCGGATAAGCGGCCTCGACCCGGACATTGGGGTTGTGGGCATCGTCGCGTTCCATGGAGACGAAGACAGTGCGCTCCGCCTCCGCCAAATCCACCGTCTCAGAGTGGCCGTCTTCCGTCTTTTCCGCCTGGCAAGTTACTCGTCGCGTTCGAACCTCTCCAACAAAGCGACCCGGAGTACGTGCGAGGCGGACGAGCATCACGGCCATCGAGAGGCCAATGCCCACGTATATCGAGATCTCGAGCGACTGGAACATGGCCAAAATGACACAGGTGATCCATATCAAGAGCTCGATTGGCGAAAGCTGCCAGTACTTGAACAGGTTCCTGGGTGGTGCGATCAAGTTGAAGACAGCGTGAATGATCAAGCCCGCCAAGGCAGCATTGGGAATATAGAAGAAGACGCCCGTCAAGGCGTACAGAGCTAGAACGAGGATGAGGGCGCTGAACACCCCGGCGAGAGGAGTTCGCGCACCGGCCTTGGATAGGACGGCCGACGCACCAAAGGACCCGGTGCAGACGTATCCGCCCAGGAACGGGCTGAAGAGGTTGGCAATGCCACCTGCGACAATCTCCTGGGACGGAACGATGGTGTAGTTGAGCATGCGCCCCATAGCCTTGGCAATGGCGATGTGCTCGATGATCAAGATGATGACGACAGCAGGCAACTGCGGCAGCACGGTGGTGATGAGTTGCACATCCGGCGTTGGTACACCGGCGGCTTGAAAACCTAAGCGGAGGGTTAGCGGTGTTGATAGCAACGGGCTCGTGCAAGCTGTTCACGTACCAGGCTCAATCACGCCAACAATACGGAACTTGTGGTTTTCTTTGCCTCTGTTGACGAGAAAACTAACGAGGATATACAGAAGCATGGCAAACGTCATCCGAAGCGAAGACACGAATGACCACACGGCTTTCCGCTGTGGTTGCCGGCCTTCCATGCGCGTGCAGAACGTCTGGATCGCAAAGAGCATGAAGATACACGTCAGACCGATGGCTGCGTCAAGCTGAACATTCGGGAGGCCCTTTAGAGTGTTGACTATTACCCGATAGGGGGCTTCGCGGGTGTTGATGCCGGGGATTCCCAATACCGTGGGGATTTGTGTCGACATGATGGTGATGCTGGCCGCAGTTACAAAGGCCGAGATGGGTATGTACGGGATGAACTCGATGATCCAACCCAGTCTGAGGAGTCCAAAAAGGAGGAGTACAGCACCGGCGAGCATACTCAGGCAGTGTGCTATCTCGGGATTCGTGTACTGGCCTGGATAGGTCGAATTGACGTGGTGAATCACCTCGCCGACGAGGAGGGAGCCCACGGCCGTTGCCTGAGGGTAATATGTTAGTTGAGGACATATTCAGAGGGTTACCCAACAAACTCACACCAATCACGACGTCTTTGGAAGTGCCAAAGACAAAGTACGCCACGACACCGGTGAATGATGTGTACAGGCCGTATGCAGGCGGCAGCTGGGCAATCGCGGCATAGGCCATGGCTTGAGGAACAACGACGAGACCGATGGTAATACCTGCCGAGTTCCGAGTTAGCCAACCATGTTGCGTGTTGTACAAACAGCATCTTACCAGCCACAACGTCCCCCAACAACCACCTCAAGTTATATCTTGGGAGCCATTCTGCCGAAGGAAAGAGGCTAGACACATAGTTGAGGGCGCCGGCTCGAGTCGGCACAAGTTCCTTGAAGACTTCTGACACGGAGGGTTCGGGCTCGAAGAATATGTCTGCCGGGTCGACGACTGCTGTTGCTCTCGTGTCGAGGTCAGAGGGCTGGTAGGTGAACCGCTCGTTCACATCGATACCAAGGATCTTTTTTGCCAGGAGCTGCCCTGTGCTGCCAGAGCTGGCCATGGCTAGTTTCAGGCGATGTCGGGCTAGTAACAGGATACCCAAAACTCGTATTAAGAATATGCTTCTATTTTCTCCCTTTTGCTTATGATGGCTTTATATGAGACGATGGGGAAAAAAAAAATGAACCCGATACGTTTGTATATCGAATGACGAATGATGAATGGGAAAGGTATGTAGCTGAGCGTGTCTCAAAACTTTTTGACTTTGACTCGAACAGATTATCAGATTTGATCATAAGGGAGAGAAGGATACTACACGCGACTAGTTTTCGGGAGAAGGGATCATTTTTAAGGAGGCGAACAAATTTTCGAATCGGCGACCACCCTCAACTGACGCTTGGACTAAACCAGTTGCCGCCCGAAGGCTTGGAAACACCAACGGCAGCGGCATCAAAGCGGTTTGGCGATGGCCCTGGCTGTGCCGGCTGGGCCAGGCCAGCCCCGGGAGTCGGGACGGCGGTATTGAACCCAGCAAACGAAAGCTGGCGGTGTGGATCTGAACAAACCACCCCCTTCCCCCCTGCCGACGCTCCTTGTAGATCCGGCAGGCTTAGTCCGATTTGTCTCCCATCTTATCGCAAGAGAAAACTCGGGACGTCAGGGGTGGCAAAGAGGCGTTGGCGACCAGGTTCTTGCCGCGTGTCTGCACTGGCAGGACGGCAGTCGGTCTCAGCCACGTCTCCACAAAAGCGGCCGGGCTACGGCCACGATGCCGAGTGCCAGCCCCGGATCCGGCTGCAGCCTGCTCCTCCCCCCCCCCCAAGGCTCCATCAGCCACAAAGTGTCCCCTGGGGTGCGGCTTTCGGTCAGTGCCGAGGGCAACCAGAGCTGCTGGGGCTCGGGTACTAAAATAGGGACGCCGTTCACCTTGTCCGCGAGGCCCCTTCACCTGACATGGAGACACCCGATTCTACCCTGCGACAGCCTACTTCATCATGAGTCAGCTCCTAGGCTGTTCACGGTTCTAGGAACATGATTCATTTCGCTTCCAGCCCCCCCTCACTGTAGTAAGAGGAACACTAAGAACAGGACTCATGGAAAGGAGAGGGTTGGAATTGACCCTCACCATCGTTCATATTACTACTCTATGTTACAAGGGTGAGTGTTGACCTGCGGCGACTGTAGGTATGCATGATGTAATTCGGTGGGTAGTGTGAGGGTTTGTAACATTCCGCGATGAGGGTGAACAGAGGTTTGATTTCAAGATTTGGTGAGAGCATGTTTCAGGCGCCATGCTTTGTGACGTCGCGGGACTGCGTAATGTCTAGGACGGCTCTGCTGATTGGTGTTGATCCATGCCAAAGCATCGAGCCTTAAGCCCGTCGACCCTCATAGCTTCGCCATCTCGCCTCGCCCATCCGTCGCCCGCGCGCCATATCTCGCACTCGTCGCCGCCCCAGCATCGTAGCCAGCCGTCGCCGACCCAGGAGCCGCGCTGGCCCCGCCGCCCGATCCGCTGCCCTTGCCGCCGCCGGCTGCCGCCTTGTTCGCGCCCGCATCGTCACCGCCGCTTGCCGGCGGGGCGTCCGGCACCTCCTCCCGCTGGTCGCCCTGCTCGCTGTCCGTCGGGATGTCGCTGCTGGTCTCGGCCTTGAGGCTGATGGGGTCGCCGAGCTGCGATGGGTTCGAGCCCTTGCCGTGCAGCTTCTTGGCCGCCTTCTCCCGCAGCGTCTCGCCCTTGGGCTCCTGCTGCCGCGCTTCCGAGGGCAGCTGCTCGTTCTTCTTCTCCTTGTAGGCCATGATCGTTTGATTGATGCAGTATCCTAGAGCGAATAGCACCGATGCCATGATAATAACCGCGGCGGAAACTCGTAGGGGTAGCTGTCCACTTATAGCTCCAACTTGTGGGAGGAGAGAATAACGTTGGGAATGTATGACGCTGTGTATCTCCGGCTCGGTTTACTTACGGCTTCCTTCTGTTTACATGTGAAATTATTGATTTACGGGCTTGTTAGTACTGATTGTTTCCCTTGCGCAGCGATTGGGACTTCGGCCTGGACATCGCCAAGATCACATTGACACGGTCATCGGGGAGGTTGGATGACCTCACCACATCGGCTAGCTTGAACCATCTCCAGCCGAGGGACTCCGCCACCACTGTTAACCATTTTCAATCGTGGGGCTTTCTTTGAATTCCACTAGTTCTCAGTTCCGGCAATCTTGATCATTCTGAGCATGGTTTCAACGCCTTGTATTCCTGTAACACGTGTCTATTTTGCCAGGCTTCTTATCCATGCCATTCGTCTATTCGTCAAGTGCGACCCTTCCCTTCGCATGCCCTCTTAACCGGCACGTCAAATCGTAATTTCCTTTCATCCCGGGTAAGTGTTTCATGATCCCAAGCCCTTCTTACGCTTGAGTAGACAATGGCGGCCCCATTTCCTCTTGTACTTTGCGGGGATGGCGTCGATCTCGGGAACCCACATGGTTCGGGCAAGTAGATGCGTAGTCGCCGAGTCCAAGAACCGCTCGCATGCCACCACTTCCCAATTCTCTTGGTCGCCGACGTAGTCCGGCTCGTTGGGCGGCAGCGGCTCCGAGCGCTCTGGGTACTGTGTGTCGACCAGGAACGAGCATGTGCGCAGCTCCGTGTACTTGCTCATGTCCTCCTCGTTGCGGTCGTTGAGGCCGTTGGTTGGCAACCATGCGCCGCTGAACAAGCCGAAGCCGGTCCGGGCCTCGGAGAACTCGCCTGGCAGCAGGCCACGGAACTCGGAGCGAACGAATTTCGCGTGCATGTCTCGGGGGAGGAAGTACGACGACGGAAAGCGGTACCACTCTTTGCCGAAGCAAACAAAGTCGCCCTCTCCACCGATTCCCGCTTGGCCGGACTGGCTGTCTCCCCAGAGAGGTGAGTATATCTTTAGCGGTGCCGAGTAAGCTGTGTAGATGCCGTAGATGCGGAGCAGGCTGATATCCAGGGATAAGAATATCACGGTGCTGACCGCGAACAGCTTGAGACGCGCCGGGATCTTGCCGACTAGCGTCTTTGGATCCGAGTTCCCTAGCGCAGACAAGACCATGTGCAGTGAAAGCGACGCGTTCAGAACAAGCAGAGGATAGGCTGGGTACATGAACCGCTCCTCTTTATGTGGTTGGGCTGTGAAAATGGCGAGCCACATGTAGAAGGGGGCCATGAAGACGACGGTACGTAGCCCACTCTGGAAGCCCTGGTTGGAGGGAGATGTGATCTTCTGCAGTACGAACAGCGGAAAGGCCAACAGAGCCAGGATGAACCAGATGTTGAAGTTCAGTGTCAGGTTCTTAAAGTAGTACGTCCACGGCTCTGTGCCATACAGGTCTGGTCCGCCCGCGGAGGAAAAGATGTTGTACTTGACAATGTTCCAGCTCGGAACGACAGCTTTCTTGAAGAAGAAGAGGTTGAAGAAAAAGTCAAGTGTCTGAAACGCATCAGGCAATGATCAGATGTGAAGAATGTTTTGCACGTACCAAGATGACCAACCCCGCCACGAATCCACGACCGAGCCGGAGAAGAGACTCAATGAAGGCATCCTTATCAGTAAAGAATGAAAAGACAATCTCCTCAAACACAAACGGAAAACAGAGTGCCCCGGCAAACGGCCAGCCAAGAATAGCGCCCAATGCGAACCAGGCAAGGCCTTGGGAAGTCTTGAGCCCGCCACGCCAGTTCATGCAGGCCGCCGCGCCGAGCATGCATGTGTACATGGCGAAGCTCGACGGGAGGAACGCCGTGCTCGCGTTGAAGTTGCCGGGGCTGGTGATGGTGACCAGGAGGAAGATCATGCCAATCCTGCCGTTGAGGGTTGAACTTGTCACCATGAACATGATGGTCTGGCAGAGGGCGCAGATGGCAGCGAGTCCATAGCGAACAAAGTAGAACTCTGCAACCTAGTTTCCACAGTCATCAGTCACGGCGTTTCTCTTGCTTGTGTGCCGTAGAGACTAACCTTGGAGGATTGAGGCAGAATCCGTCTGAAGTTGCCAACAATTGCATACAATGCAATGTACAGCCAGCTTCGAATGCCATACTCGGGCGAGTACTCCCACGTCTGCAGCCCATAGCCATGCGAAAGGTAGTGCGTGGGCTCCCAGTAATTGAACGTCTCGTCGCAGTCCTGGATGGGCGCAAACAGAGCTGCGACCAAGTTGGCGATCAGGAAGCAGTAGAATGCTGAAATGGGCTGGATGGGGTATATGCTGGGACGCCTAGACGCGCGAGCAACTGAGGTCAACGAGGATGCCCGGTGGAGGCAGGCCGGGGGATGCTTTCATACTTCTTCTTGGCGTGGCTTGAAACAGGATGCGAGAATTGCTGCGTCCGCGGCGGAGGATTGGAGTCAGCCATGATTTATGAGGCTTTCTGGCAATGGCCCCTGGCTGTCATGAGATTTGATGATGTTTCACTGAGAATGGTTGAGCTCAGCTCCCCAACACGACAGACCCTTGTCCAAGAACAGCTAGCAGGTGAAGCTCGGTCAAGGCACAAGTTACGCATGCCAAGGTCCCACCGCCTTTCACTCACCGCGCCTCACCTCGATTTTTTTTTTTCCTGCCGTTACATCACGCTAGGCCCATGCAACGATTTTCCATTTCGCCTATTTGTAAAAACTCCAAGAATTTCTCTCAACTGCACCACCAAGCAGATATATTTGTGTGGAAGGCCGCTGCTTCGACTTGTTACTGTGTCATCGGCGCTGCACTAGGTTTGATCTTTTTACAGAAACTTGCCTTGACCACGTATTGTTTTATCACTGAAGACATCCCCCGCCTACATAGTCGCATTCGAGTCCGGATTGCAATAGAGAGGGTTGGACGTGCGCAATAATGTCGGGCTTCCAGATTCCCGGGTTGGGAAACGCCAAGCCAAATGAATCTTTGCCACCACTCCCTGCAGAGACGGTTGAGGCCACCCCTCCCAATGAGCCCTCGGAGTCCAAGGACGAACCTATGAACGATGCGACCGAGATGAGCCAAGGCGACACTCATATTACGAACACATCAGACGGAAATGAGCCAACCAACGAAGCTGCGAAACAGGAAGCACCACCGGCTCCTGTTCCAGAACCAATGGCCATCGACCAGGATCAGGGATCTTCAGACCTGACGGATGCCCTCGAAGCAGCCCTCAACGGCCTCGACGTCCCGAAGCATCAGTTACCGGAAGCACAGAATGGAGTTCTATTGAACGCGCCATCAAACGCTCAAGAAGAACAGCAAACACAAACACAACCACCAGCCCAGAACGAAGTGGTGGAACTCCAGAACGATGTAGGAGAGAACCCGGAGTGGGAGATCGATTCCTCGCCATACGAGTCCTCCTCGGAGTCTTCCAGCTCAGATTCGTCAGATGAGGATTCAGATAACGAAGGCTACGAGCTCTTGGGCGTGGAAGAGACGGCGCGGTTACTGCTCGAGGCAGAGGGGGGCTCGGACGACGAAGGTGGCAAGGACAAGGGCGCTGCCACGACTCAGCTGCGAACCAAGAACGAAGTTCTGGAAGAGCCGATTCCCAAGCCCGACGTTACAATTACGCCCGATGCGAAGATCGAAGAGCTCGGCTCTGTGGAGCACATCCTCGACACGATTCTCCTAATCAAAGCCATTACGCCCGGAGAATACCAGGTGCTGGACACAGGCTCCGTGCTCTGCACCTCGGAGCGAGTGGTCGTCGGCGCAGTGGCCGAGACGATCGGCAAGGTCCTGCAGCCCATGTACACGGTCCGTTTCAGCTCCGCAGACGAAATCAAGGAACTGGGGCTCGAGGTTGGCGCCAAGATCTTCTACTCAGTCGACCACGCGTCGTACGTCTTCACCGAGCCGTTGAAGAGCCTCAAGGGCTCCGACGCCAGCAACCTGCACGATGAAGAGGTCGGCGCCGACGAAATGGAGTTTTCAGACGACGAGAAGGAAATGGAGTACAAGCGCTCGCTGAAGAGGAAGAAGGAGAGTAAGAGAGCCGGAGGTGGTAGAGGCGCACACCAGCCCCACCCTCTTCGCCAGGAGATGCAGCCTGACGGTGGCCTGAAGTACGACGAGGATGACGACGATGGTCCGTACAAGCCTCTGGCTCGCCCTGCCAACTTCGGCAGCGGACCTGTTTCTACAGAGACGTACGAGCTGCCCCCGCGACCGGGTGCTCAGCGTGGTCGGCGGGGGGATTCCAGGGGTCGAGGCTCCCGGGGCCGAGGTGGTCGTGGAGGCCGCGGCGGCCACGGTCAGCAACCACGCGACGGCTACTCGCTCCCACCCCAAGGTCTGCCCCAGCACTCACCTGCCAACCCCATACCGGTCAATTCATGGAACGGACCCGCCAACGGCGCAGCATCACCTGGCCAGGGCGCTCCGGCGGGCATGCCCAATTTCAACTTCCCCTTTCCCGCCTGGCCGCAGCAGCCGGGGCAGGCCGTGCCGCCGCCGCCGCCCCCTCCACCGGGCTGGTCCGGGGCCGCTCAGGGCCAAACACCACCCGCCAATGGGGCTTTTGTGAACCCAGCCTTCTTTGCGGCGTTGATGGCTCAGATGCAGCAGCAGCAGCAACCTCCCCGTGGCGACCAAGGTCAATGAGGACTTGAAAGACTGGCTTCTTGTGTATATATGAAAAGTAAGATACTTGATACTTCTGCGGGCGTTTTGGAAAAAAATGGGGATTACATGGAGGGATTCGACCGGAAATGAGACGAGCTTGGCTTGAATAGCATGATACCCATAGCGGTTTGACACTATTTCGTAAATTATTCGCTTGCCGAAGCCCTTGTGATGCTTGTCATGGTCGAAGTGATCACATTCCAACCCTGACCACTTCAAAAGAGGCACTTCACATCAATCAGAGCAGGGAGCTCAAAACAAAAAGTTTGTCAATCCTTTCTAAGTATTGCATTTTAACATCAACACAGCTCAAGCGGCAGGCGAGCCATCCTACAGCTCGAGTCTAAGCTGCTCCTCCTTCGCGGAGAAGTCATGGAAAGCCAACTCGTACACAAGACCCAGCGTCATGCGAGCGTGCTGAAGCATGTGGTCAAAGGACAGATGCTTGATGGTGTCCTCGGTGCTGTGGATGTGGGGGTCCGAATTCTCAAAGGCAGACTCGATGACAAAGGCCGAGGGGTAGCCGGCCTTGGAGGCCGAGGCGTGGTCAGAGCAGGCGTAGCCGCACTTGGTCTCGACCCACGGGATATGGCAGTACTAGCGATTCAATGTCAGCAACAATTCGAAAGACGACGAATGGGGGGCAACTTACCTCCTCAATCACGGTCTTGATGAAAGCCGTCAGGCCAGGGTCAACGAAGTCCATGATGACGCCGACGCTCTCGGGCTGGCCCGCATCGAGAGTCTTCTGGACGTAACCGGTCATGTCCTGCTGCAGCATAGCCTTGACATCGCGCTCCGCCTGCTCGTAGTTCTGGAAGATGGCCTGGCTACCGAGCAGGCCACCCTCTTCGGCACTGTACCAATGAAACTCGATGGTGTTGGTAGCGTTGCCTGCAACAACGGCCTCAGACTCCAAGAGGACGCGGAACGCCTCCATGATGGTAACGGTACCGCTGCCGTCATCATCGGCACCAGGGGCAGGCAGGACCGAGGGCAGCCACAGGTTGATGGAGTCCTGGTGGGCGCCAATGACGATGGTGCTGTTGCTTTGGCCGGGAATGGTGGCAATGACGGAGTGCTGCTGCCAAGTGTGGGGAAAACTCTCGACGGAGACTGTTCCCTCGGCACCGGCGTCCTTGATGATCTGATCAACTCGCTGCAGGACCCAGTCGGAAGATTCCAAGCCGTATTGGGATTTGTAGTAACGTGTGCGGAAGCTGGTCAGCTTCTCCAGGTTTGTCGCCATGTTTGCCTTGTCAAGATCGCCGAAGAGCTCGTTCAAATCGTCTTGCTTGGCGCACTTCTTGGGGAATTCGACCTTTGCCTGCGTAGACAGGTGCTGTGTGCCGAGGGCGCGAGTCTCGGTGATGTCCATGAAGTTGACACCATTCTGCGACAAGCCGTAAGCACAACTGAAAAGCAATGCATCACTCGGTGCGTGATACTTACCCGGCGGAGCTCCCATTTCTCGTCCTCGGTTACCCAGGCCGTCTTACCAGGGGCAAGCTCGACGAGGAAGGTCTCTGTCGGGTCAAGGTTGAGGCTGTCCACTTCGTTAGTCTCGACGAAGCGGGCCGAGACGGCAGGCACGCAGGCCGCGAGAAGGGAGGCTCGAGAGAACTTCATTGCGACGGGCTGAGGAAAGTGGCCGGCTATGGAGATTGAGGGAAAAGAAGATTGCGGATGGTAGGATGGTTGGGTATCGAGGGAATGGGAATGGGAATGGCGAATGCGGAGAGATGCGGCGCCAGCAGATGACGGCAGCAGATAGCTGGGAGTGGCCACAGGCTCCCACGTGAGGGACGTTATCGCAGCCGCCACAGGCTAATCATGGGAGCTTCCCGCTAGTGGCTCCGTCATGTGGGCGGTTGCCTGGGAGCCACGGAGCTTCATGTACGATCCACAGGGATCACGACCAAGACCTTCAGATGCAAATGACTTAGTTTCGATGCGTGATTCCTATCAAGTAGAACGCCGATTGAGTAGAAGTCCACAGGAACAAAATGGAATCAACTTTTACAACTCAAGATTCCGTCGAATATAAACAACCGAGGTGCTCTTCTGCTGCGCATCTACTCAGGCGGGTACGTCATCCGCCATGAACCCTTATGCAAGGCACCGATTCCCGCACCCGAGACCCACATTCACTGGGAGCTTCATTGAGGAAACGTCCATTCACAACCACCCCACCCCTTCTTGTGGCCTCCTCAACGTAAGAAGACGCAGGCGGGCGCTCATGTTTTCTGGACCTTGCGCCATGGCATTTGATGGTGGTTTTGCAATTACAAGGGCCTAGGTCCTGGTTCCGCGGGAATGTCTCCATATAGTTGACCGCCTTGTGAATTGATGCTGCTAGGTCATCCATCCTCTCATAGAAGAGCACGAGAACAAATCCGGATGCTTCGCTTGCTGGCTGGTTCTTCGCTAAGGAGAAAGTCTGCGTACAAAAGTCCTTGACTGAATATGCATTCTATACACTTGCTTTGGGGATAGGTGCACGGCATTCTACGGGTCATGGTGTTCAACGCCAGGAGACTCCAATATCATCATCTCTTGTGACGGGCATTATTATTAGTTTCAACCCGATCTGACCGCGTCTATACGCCAGCAAGTAATTGCATCGTCTTCAACAAACAAGATCTAGGTGTACAGGGTTGTTCACATTTTAAGGAAACCGTTTGTCCAAAGAAAATTCCCTTGGTCTTTGTTCTAGATTGGCCGGGCCGTCATCTATAAAAGCAGTTCGGTATTGCGTCCTCGTCTTCCTTCACATGTCTTTTCCACGACCAGATGACATAAAAAAAGACAAAGACACTCGTGTTTGTGAGTGCATTCGCAACGACACCCCGCAGACATAAATGCGCGGTACAGCCGTAGTTGGCTTCATCGCCAGAATCCCAGCATCATCCGACCACTGAGCCCTCGAGCCTTTCAGTCAAGATTACCAACAATAGTCTTTATCGTCATCCCGCCTCGAAAAGTCCCCAACATGCCCCTGAGGCTGACCAGGCGACGTGCACAGCTCGCTGGAGGCCCTCCCCTGATGAGAGGCCTGGGTCAAAGGGGTCAACCTATGGATCCTCTGCCGGCCGATCCGGAATGGATTCCATTTGACGCCGTATTGCGACGTACCAGGGGTCGAACCATGACGAGTGCTTCAACCTCTACCTCATGCCAAAGCCGCCCGGCACGAAACAGACGGCCTCTCCCGACACGTGGTGGGCCAAGTCGATCATCCCGCGCTCGATCTCAGCCAAGCCAAACGCCGCTGGCCCCGCCGCCGTCAAGCTCGGACGTCCAGTCAAGCGTCGCAAGTGAATGCGAAATCAGGTCATGCATAGTCGTTGCATTGCCTGACTTTCCTGCGGCACATTCCGATTACCTTGAGGCGCCAGTAAGTCCAAGCCCAGAGCCGCAGCCCCGTGCGGCGTCGGAGGAACCTGCAGAGGCGGTATTCCCAGTGGAAGTGGAAAAAGAGAACAACACCATCGCTGTGACAGACAGCTCGGACACAGGCAAGCCTTCATACTCGGATGACCGCATCGTGGTCGGGTTTGGTGGCATAGCTATAAACAGCTATTCTTCCACTCGGACTCCTATAACACCATCACGATTTTCGGCTTTTCCAAAAACAGGCGAATCCCTTATGCCCATCGGTCGTGCGAATACCCGCGATAGCAAAACAGCTCTGGATATTGAGATAGAAGAGGGCGTGAAAGCAATCCTGGAAGGAAGGCCAAGACCGAAAACACCCAGTGAACTCAGTCCAGGTAACGAAGCCAAGGGAGTGATATTTGCCGGTACACCTGTGCCACAAGGTGTTCTCAAGTCCAAAAGCCAGCAACTCGACTTTTCTGGGGCGCCAGAAGCATTAAATGCCCTTAGGACAGAGAATCGTACACGCTTTTCGCTTGGCTCAAGAGAACGAATTCCCGGAGAAGAAAGTTTTACGGAAGAGGCAGGGAATCTGCAAAATAACCTATCTCAACCGACCGAGCAGGATGAAAGAGTTGCAGCTAATAGACTTGACATGAGTGAAGTTTGGAGCCCCAAGGGAAGTAGATGCTTCCGGTACTCCAGAGGCACCTGGTCAAGGCAATGCCTCTGAGGGAGATGTCGGATCTGAAGGTAGTACTCGTGAGAATACGCCAGAAAGAATCAGCCAACTCGTTGAGGAAATAACGGTAGTCCTCGAACGGGAGCTTGCCCAGATGTCCGCTCAGGGTCTAACTCCAAGAAGAGCCTTGCTCTACCCCAAGTCTCCCAGCAGACAGCGACGCGGCAGCAGGTAATGGGCTGGAGACTCGAGACATTGTGGACTGGAAGTTGTAATCATCAGCGGGGTTCATATTTAGACGATGGCGCACGGTCCGCTTACCTTGAGGAGAACAGTGGATGGCGACGAAATACTTACAATGCAATTTCCTTTGCATATTGTGAGCTTAGAAGCCCATGTCTTCGTCACTGGCATCGTCATCTGCATCACGGTCACCGCGCAGCTCCTCTTCTCGACGAGCAACCTCGGCGCTGGCCCCAATCTTCCTCACTCCTTCTACGACCCCTGTAACAAAGCCTCGGCTTTCTGCGAGCTCCATGGCGCCGACTCCGCGCAGGCTCATGACTCCGTCGACCCCACCTTCTAGCTGTGCTGTGCTGGCACGCATTTTGGCCGCTCTAACCTCCTGTAAGTCCCTGAGAAGTGAACGTACTTCGGCAGAAGTGGCGATGTCGTCGCTGGCGTGGGCGAGGAACATCTCGGCGAACTCAAACCAGTGATAAGGCAAGGCGCCCGAGGGCGCGTTCACGGTGCACGACGGAAGAAACGGCGCCGACAGAACAATATCGCCGTCGATGACAGAAGTCAGCTTCCTGGCGTTGCCTCTGCTGTCGGCTCGCGCAGGAGGCGGCGGCGGCGGAGCCCAGCCCGTCTTGTCTATGTTGGTCTCGTGATGGATGACGGCGCGTAGGGATTCTGGGTGAAGCCATGGGGGCGGGACAATGTTGGCGCGTCGCTGCTTCTTGAGGAGAATCGCAAGCCAGAAAGGAATATCACGCCTGTACGGAGGGCGCAGAGCCGGGGTAGTGCCCTGTGGCCGAGTTAGACATTTCGGATCGGCAGGATCTGGGAGACGCGTGACGGGAACGCGCTGACCGCAAGCAAGTGTATTTCATCGAGTCTTTGGCGCGGAACCACGGTAACGAGCTCCATTTCGCATAGGAAAGCAACTTCCGAGGGCACAAGGCCCGGCGGTAAAGGTAAAGCCATGAGGTAGTAAAGCTCGTGATTGATTGAGCGGTGACATTAAGGTACTCTCATGCTGCTGAAGGTTGAAGGTTGAAGGTTGAAGGTTGAAGACTCAATTGTAAAAACTACGGCCCTCGCTTCCTGCCAATTTCGTCAACACAAAATGACCCCTCCACTAACAGCACGCACTGCGCTCGACCCCACCATCCCATTTCCTTCTTCTTTCAATGCAACTGTTACATCGGTACACATGCAGCAACCGAACATGCAACCGTTTGGAGAGTCAGACTCCCTTCATAGAGAGACATCGAATCGAAGGGTCGTCGAGACTCGATTTCAGGACGCACGGCATGCGGATCTTCGCTCCCGATACGTGCAATCAGCGCGACGGCAATTGCGATTCTCTGAGTTGAATGCTACCGTTCCAGACGGAATTATACACGTCATCTATCTAGTGCACGGCTCGCTACGTCTGTCATGTCCTCTGCCTCATGTCTGTGATTTAGCATGACATGCTCCCAACCCTGGCCATCCCGCTCTTTTGCTTGACGAGCGAGGAATTGCAAAACATATTTCAGCTCTTTGCGAAGGTTTGGCGCCGGACGATCAGGATCCGGCGTCGTCCGTGTCCGATGAAATTCATCCATCAGCCTCTGTCCGCTCGAAAGATGGGCCTCGGCACCTCGATGATCCCCATTGATTATCTCGAAGATGGCAAAGAACATGGAGCAAAGGATGGCGCACAGCATGTCCTCCCGACTCATGGTTGCCTGCCTCGCCTCTCGAAGTGCCTGGCCGAAGCACCCCAAGGCTGCGCTGTAATGGTCCTCCCCTTCGCCGCCATCCGCAGACATCAGTGATGGCTGCTTGGCCATGATCAGGATATGGACAGCTGAGCTCGCAGTCCGCACTGCTGCATGTTCCCGCACCAGTTGTGGTACCTGCTCGCTCCAGAAATCAGTGCCAAATGCGCCGCCATCGTCTTCCGTGGTTGTGGATCCCTCTGCTCGAAGGCCAGCAAGACTCAGCTGCTGGCTATGATCTCGGGGTGTCGAAAACGCCTCGGTGGATGAAGTTGAACGGCCAGGGCTACGAGAAGAGCTGGCTTCGGCATCAGCACCGTGTTTCGTCGATGATGGACTGTGCATATCCGCGTTCTCGATCTCGGCGTCCGACGCAGAGCTGCCGCGATAGAATTCCGGTTGGTATCCGCTGCATTTACCATTCCACTTGATGCATCTTTTGCAACTCGGTTTGGTCTCGTCGCATTTGACATGTCGCTTTCTGTTGCGTACTGGTAAGAAAGGGCGTTGTCACACCGCTGGATATACTCACTTGCCTGACGAGGTCAGCGAGGGCACAGGACCAGGAAATGTTGGCGAAACTCACAAGTTATACACCCTGTGCGCACCTTTGGAAACTTTGCCCGGGCTGTCCTATCGCGTTTTATGGCAGGAAAACTCGTCATTGTTGGAAGCTGGGAATGCCTGCGACTGGTGAGCATCCAGCATGGTTGATCGACAGATGTCAGCATACGGGCTCGCCTTCCCTCTCTCAGAAGAGCCGCTTTGGTTCATTTTGAAGGACCAGCCAACCGTTTCAGCAAGGTGGTTTCGACGTCGATACAAATGCAAAGGAAGGGGTACAGCATGGCCAAAGTACCCGCCGGCGCTGTTCGTAACCGACATGGATGGCAGCGGGTGTTTGTCTGTGGCAGCAAGTTCAGTCCGCTAGACTTTATAATTCTACCAAGGAGGAAGTTGGTCGAAAGGAACGAGTCCCCGTGTGGTATTAAGGACATTGGACATTCTATCCGAATGGAGCAACCGTTGCTCACATCCCGCCCGTGGGAACTAACGTTCTACGGACTATCATTGGCCAAGGTCGTCATGCCGCACGCCATATCTGCGACTGGGAGGCCACGCCGCGATGGGGCATAGGGCCAACCAATGCTCGACACTTCATCTCACTGCGACCTTGGCTGCATCGTAGCCCACATAGCCCCCACACGCCTGAACATCCCGTCAGCCCTATAAGGCTGTATCTTGTCCGGTTAGCGCCCACGAAATCACTCTGGCATCCTCTTCGACATCGGCAGTGATTACGGTTTCTCCGGAGAGGTTGCCATCATGAAGATTCAGGAGGGTGCGAAGGAGACGCAGCGATTCAATGACGTAGCAATCCCATGCTCGCAGAAAAGCAGGTCTATTTTAGCTGGTTGGCCCGGCTTGTGGTCCCATGCCGTTACCCGAGGGCCGTTGCTATCATTGTGCGCGCCTAGAGACAGGCTGTACGATTGGTCCCATATTCTGCTATTGAAGTAGACTGCCAGCCATCCAGCTTCATCGTACCATGGCTGGTCCCGCCAGTCTCAAGTCGGACCCTTTGAGGTGATGTATTCAGTATCAGTACCAGTACCGGTGCGGATCGTCGGTATATGGCAGTGCAGCCCACCCAATCTGCTGGCACGTCACTGCTAATACGTGGTTATCGGTCCTTGCTGACCACCGCGTCCGACGTGGGTGCAGGGTTTGGCCAATTAAATAATGCAGAGGTGTCGAAGCGTTGGAAGTAACACGATTGTATCGAGTACGGCAGGACGGCTTGCAGCGACAGGATGCCGCAGGTTCGTGGACGGTGATTGTTCTGCGAGTTTCAAAACACTTGGACGCCCGCGTATGCTCTTGATAGATTTCGGGGACCCCGAGGCTAATCTGTGCCACGATCACTAGCAACTAGGTGTGCATTAGACGTGCATGGTGCATCTTACTATGGGCAATGAAGGCAGGGTGGCTTCGAAGGCAACCCTAGTGACCGGCACCAAATCCTCCCAGTTATGCACAAGATTATTGACGTTACCACTGTACGCTATGCGAGATCGGAGTGGGACGTAGAAGTTCGGCAAGGTAATATACGTAGATGCCGCCTTGGGTTACCATGACGGCACTGGAAGAGCATGCGCACATGCCTTGGAGCCGTCGTCAATTGGAAGGTGAAGGCAGTTAGGGGGCACTTCCAAGTCTGGTTGATGAGTTGAAGGGCTACATGTCTAGTCGCAGCCTAACCGCTCACGCGGTGTTCGTGTTGACGAGTGCTTAGGGGGTTGGTGCTGTCAGCATGCATCAGCCGACGTCCCCCCCGCCGCACGCAACATAGCTCCGAAGGGGGAAATTCCCGAAAGGTAATGAGACTGTGGGCTTTCTGGTAGGCTGACAGCCGGCAACATCGGACAAGACTGCAGAAGGAGTTCCCCCACAACTGACGGTCAGATCCGGGTCCATCTCGTCTGGTCTGAAGATCAGATTGTAGCACTGCCACACGTGACGTTGCATCGGCATCGACCACGGTTCACGATACATGGCTCTGTGGAGGGAAAGGGAGACAATGCACGTCATTTGAGGCTGCCGCCCTGCCAGGCGGTGATTGAGCCGGTCCTCTTGCGTGGGAAAAGCCCCAATTACCACGTCCCAGGACAATACAGTCGTCGGCAACTTGACCACGTCGGGTAAATACGAAGAACACGAAAGCAAGGCACACGGCTCTGACGACTAGGACTCGAGTGTTTGCGGGAACCTTGTGTCCGAGAGAACATAGAGGTTGATCCCATGAAAATAGAGTAAATTTTGTCCTCCTGTCACAGGGCGTAAGAGTGTCTGTTGTCACAGGGCGTAAGGGCGTAAGGGCGTAAGGGCGTAAGGTAGTCAAATCGCGGTAACCCACACCGAAACAGCGCAGAAAGGTTGAAGCGACACCGCGCAGTGGGCCAGGATTCGGCTTGTATAGCCAGTTGCCGGTGACGGTGGAGAATGCGGAGACTGGCCATGGCTTGGCTCAGAGCTCGGGAAGCCTGTTAAAAGCAGCCTCGTAACCTCGTCACGGTTCTAAGAATCGAGAGGAGACCTGATGTATGTTGTGGTGACGAGTCATCAAGCCTCATCACGATACATATCATGGCTTCATCTGGAAAAGCCCTAGTCGTCCCGGACGAGCAGTTGGTCCTGACCAACCCGACGCCCACCGAGAGTCGCCGCACATGGGCCGCTACCTACCCCCAGTGGGGAGCCGCCCTCACGCTCCAGAGCTACCTAGACCGTGAGCTGTACGGCTTCGATATCCCGCTGTCTCGCGACGGCGGCCTGACCCCGTGGATCCTCACCGATGGCACGGCTTCGCCAGACGAGCGTCCGGTGCTGTCGTCGTGCGAGACGCTGCGCAAGCGGGCCCTCGTCAGGTACCAAGACGGCCGGGTAAAGGAAGGCTGGGCGTACGGCGTAGCCAGCGTGTTCACGTACCCCGAGTGTCGGGGCAAGGGGTACGCAGCAAAGATGATGGTCCGGCTAGGGAACGGGCTTCAGGAAAAGCAGGAGATGCAGGATGGCGACGCCCTCTTCTCCGTGCTCTTCTCCGACATCGGCAAGAAGTTCTACGCGAGAGCGGGATGGGCAGCCTTCGAGAGCACCCACCTCGAACTCCCCGCCAAGCGCATCAGCATCCACGGAGCAGCAGGGGAACTGCGCATCCTCGGCTCAGACGACGTAGCTGCCCTCGCCGCCCTGGACTCGCATCTCGTCCGCGAAAAGCTCGCCAAGGGCGACGGTGGCGCCAGCACCAAGACGCAAGTCGCCCTCCTCCCCGACGTCGACACGATGCAGTGGCACCACGCCCGCGAGGACTTTGTGTGCGAGCACATCTTCAACCGCACCCCCCAGGCCCGCGGCGCCCTCTACGCACCCGCCGGCCAGCCGGGCTCGCGGGTCTGGGTCGTTTGGACCCGCGGCTTCTACGGCGGCGTGGCCAAACCCGAGAGGAACACATTATACGTCCTGCGGCTGGTCGTGGAAGATGAGACGCTGGCGGACGGGGAGCTGCGGCAGGCGCTGCGCCTGGTGCTGGCCGCCGCGCAGAGCGAGGCCAAGGAGTGGCTTTGCCCCAAGGTTGAGGTGTGGAATCCTGCTCCGCGCGTGAGAGCGCTTGTCGAGGAGTGTCAGGATCTGGAGGCGAGGTTTGTGGTCCGAGAAGACGAGGGTATATGTGCATTGCGATGGTTTGGTGACGGCTCCGTAGACGATATAGAGTGGCTTGCCAGCGAAAAGTATACATGGTGTTGAAATAAATAAAAAAAATAAAAAATAAAAATAATAGAGAATTTCACGAGAGCATCACAAATCTGGTGTCATTCAGTCATAGTTCATCTCATCGCTCCCTACGAACCCTCGCACCCTATGCGCCCCTGAAGCGCCCAAGCATGTTTACATGAGCCCAGTATGATAGCTACCGCATGTCCCATCCAGCCACGTTTCTTGTGTCGCGATAGAAGCCCCATGATCGCTTTGTGTTGACTTGGCTTTTCTCTCCCTTTATTTTGTTTCATGTACCCCTCCGAAGCTTAGTAGCTTCTTCCAAACATAACCCACTTCTCGGCATTGCTCTTGCATTCAGGGTTCAGACACTTGGTCTCGCCAGCGACGATGCCATCGGGCTGCTCGAAAGGAATGCAAAGACTCTTCATGCCCATGGCCGGGGCTCGCTGAGACTCAGGAACGTCAATCTGTTCCTCGCGAGTGGTCAACTCCTTGATACGTCCCTCGCACTTGGGCTCCAGGCAGAAGGGGATAAGGACAACGTTCTTGTTGTCGAGGGCGGGAAGGACCTCATCCCAGTTGGTGATCTGGATGCGATGTTCCCGGAAGGACTTTTCGGCCTTGTTGTACAGGTCCTTCTGAATGGTCTCCAGCAGTTCAGGGACCGCAGTAGTGATCTCGGCAATAGGAATGGTGCCCTTTTCGCCAGTGTCTCTGCGGGCATAACTGACGACCTCCTTGGCGGCATCCTTGGGACCGAACTCGATTCTCAGGGGAACGCCCTTGAGCTCCCAGTCGTTGAACTTCCAAGCCGGGGTGTAGCCGTCGCGCCAATCGACGTGCGTGAGGACTCCAGCCTTCTTGAGATCAACTGCGATTCCGGCAAGCTGCCCTTCGTGCTTCTCGCGGTCCTCGGCGGACGTGTTCTTGGTGATGCCAACAGGAATGAGGACGGCCTGAATTTTGGCGACACGGGGAGGGAGCACAAGGCCCTTGTCGTCGCCGTGGACCATGACCATGACACCAATGACACGGGTGGAAAGACCCCAAGAGTTCTGCCACACGTTGATGTGGGAGCCCTTGTTTGCTGGATCCTCGACGACGATGTCAAACATCTTGCTAAAGTTCTGTCCCAAGCAGTGAGACGTTGCTCCCTGGATGCCACGGCCGTTGGAGGGGATATAGCCCTCTACGGTGGTGGTGTAGTAACCACCGGCGAACTTCTCATTCTCAGTCTTTCGGCCACGCACCACGGGGACAGCGAGAAGCTCCTCGTAGACACCAGCGTAGTATTCGAGAATCTCAAGCACTTCCTTGCCAGCCAACTCCTCGGTCAAATGAGCGGTGTGGCCTTCCTGCCAGAGGAACTCGCGGGTTCGGAGGAAGGGGGTTGTCTGCTTCGCCTCCCATCGAACAACAGAGTTCCACTGGTTCAATCGAAGGGGCAGGTCTCGGTGGCTGCGGATCCATTTGGAATAATAGGGGTACATGACGGCTTCGGAAGTTGGACGAATGGCGACAGGGACGTCGAGGTCCTTGTCTCCTCTGAAACACTCAAATCAGTATCTTTGCAAGGCATGTGTTGTCCTGATTTGGCATTCCACTTACGCCTTGGTGACCCAAGCCAGCTCGGGAGCAAAACCTTCGACGTGGTCTTTCTCCTTCTCAATCGACTTGGCGGAGAGGAAGACGGGGAAGTTGGCCTCCTCAACGCCCAGATCCTCAATGCGAGCCTGGAACCACTTGCGAATAGTGTTCCAGATGTGCATGGAGAGAGGGCGCAGGACGAAGAAACCGGAGATTTCCGTGTAGTACTCGACCATCTCGGCCTTAATAACTACCTCCTGATACCATGCTGGGAAGTTGTCCGTCTTGGAAGCGGTGATGCCAATGATGTCGTCCGTCTTCTTGTCCGACTTCTTTCCGCCGCCGACAGGGAGAGAGGTTTGTTTGGAGGCCTTGGCAGCCTTGTCAGCAGCCATTTTGGCCTGCTTCTCAGCCTTCTTCAAGGCGCTCTTGGAGGGTTCTTGGGCGGCGCCCTCCATGGTAGGCAGATTGGCTGCAAATAGGGAGGGGTGAAGAGAGCGGCGGGGAAGGAATTATGTAGGGGACCTGCACTTTAACGGTCCAACGAAAGTGAAAAAAAAGGTCAAAGTCACTGATAAAGGTAAGAACAAGGGCTTGGGCACTTTGCACCTCGAAATGAGTCACGAAGGCAAAGTTTGAACCTCGCGCCGGAATCCACAAGGAGAGGATGGATTAATTGCTCGAGGGCCGTTGCACGCCTAGAAGCCAGCAATTGCCCCGCCGTTGATAAACCCCTATCGGGCAGCTTAATGAGGGGCAGAGCACGAGGGTCTGCCGATTTTAGGCGTCGTGTGCGCGTCGGCCAATGAGGGCAGCCCGCCGTGCCCCCTTGGGACACCCACAAAAGCCCCCAAATCATGCAGCCTACAGGGGCTACCCGTCCTTCGGAGCTGGAACAACATGTGCCTCCGGCCAGGTTCAGCGGCCAGGAAAAAAAGAGCGAGGGGTAGCAACGACGTGTATTGGTGAGCTTTCGCAACAGCTCCAATTGGCGGCCTAGGATTTATTTTTCTTTGCTGCAGGCAGATACCGGCCACCATCACCCACCGCTCCCCAGTCTCTTCACTCGATCGACCGCGACGCAGACCCGGCTGTGTTGAGTGCTTTTCATCATGGCGTCCATGTTTGAGCAGCCGAGGAACGGCACATTGTTCCTGGGCGGACAGAAGATCTCAGGCTCCGACATTCGTGACCAGAATGGTATGTGAAGATGGTTACCCCCACGTCCGCTGCAACGCACGATACCGGCCTGCTGTTGCACGGAGCTTTGCCTTGTGGCTTGCTGACCGAGACGTCTGCAGTTCTCGCAACTCAGGCCATCGCAAATGTGGTCAAGAGCTCCTTCGGCCCTAGCGGGCTGGACAAGATGATGGTGGACGATATTGGCGTGAGCACACCTCCAGACCGTCTGAATTTGTAGTACAGGACGACATGTTGACCGAATATAGGACGTTACTGTAACAAACGACGGAGCCACGATCCTTAGCCTCCTCGACGTGGAGGACCCTGCCGGCAAGATCCTTGTCGACCTGGCTCAACAGCAGGACAAGGAAGTCGGTGACGGCACCACATCTGTTGTACTGATCGCCGCCGAGCTGCTACGACGAGGCAACGAGCTCATGAAGAACCGCATCCACCCCACCACCATCATCACAGGTTACCGACTAGCGCTGCGAGAGGCCGTCAAGTACTTGAATGAGAGTGTCAGCATCAAGGTCGAGAACCTCGGCCGCGATTCCCTATTGAACATTGCGAAAACTTCCATGTCCAGCAAGATCATTGGTGCTGACTCAGACTTTTTCGCCAACATGGTCGTTGATGCCATGCTCGCGGTAAAGTCGGTGAACAGCAAGAGCGAAGCGAAATACCCTGTCAAGGCTGTCAATATCCTCAAGGCCCATGGAAAGAGCGTCCTGGAGTCTGTCCTCGTCAAGGGGTATGCTCTGAACTGCACCGTGGCCTCCCAGGCAATGCCCACCTACATCAAAGACGCCAAGATCGCAATCCTCGACATGAACCTACAAAAGGAGCGCATGAAGCTCGGTGTGCAGATTACAGTAGACGACCCTCAGCAGCTGGAGCAGATCCGTGCGCGCGAATCCGGAATGGTCTTGGAAAGAGTTCAGATGATCCTCAAGGCTGGTGCCAATGTCATCTTGACCACCAAGGGCATCGACGATTTGTGCCTGAAGATGCTGGTGGAGCATGGGGCCATGGGTGTACGAAGATGCAAAAAGGAGGACCTGCGACGTATTGCCAAGGCGTCGGGCGGCACACTACTCAGCACACTTTCAGATCTCAACGGTGACGAGCGGTTCGAGCCATCATACCTTGGATACGCCGAGGAAGTTGTCCAGGAACGCATCTCCGACGATGAGTGCATTTTGATCAAGGGAACCAAGACGCTGTCGTCGGCATCATGTATTCTACGCGGCCCCAACGACTTTTCCCTCGACGAAATGGAGCGATCGGTTCACGATTCACTCTGTGCCGTAAAGAGGACGTTGGAGAGTGGCAGCATTGTTCCTGGTGGAGGCGCCGTGGAAACGGCTCTACATATTTACCTGGAGGAGTTCGCCGGCACAGTCGGCTCGCGCGAGCAGCTGGCCATTGGCGAATTTGCCCAGTCTCTTCTCATCATCCCCAAGACCCTCGCAGTCAACGCTGCCCAGGACGCCGCAGAGCTGGTCGCGCAGTTGCGATCAAGGCACGCTCTATCACAGCGAATCCAGGAGATGGACGCCAGCGAGGACGAGAAGTCGATCGCAAAGAAGAAGGGCTACAAGAACTACGGCCTGGATCTTGCACGGGGCAAGGTGGTTGATGAGCTTAAGCTCGGCGTACTGGAGCCCAGCATGAGCAAGGTGCGGCAACTCAAGAGTGCCGTCGAGGCTTGCATCAGCATCATGCGCATCGATACCCTAATCAAGCTGGATCCGGAGCAGAGGGCGGAGGATGACGGACATGGCCATTAATGCACTGTATGTAAGCAAATGAAGGACAAAAAGGTATAAAGTCGGGAGAGGCGCAATGAGACGAGGCTCTGGCAACGTACCCCTGGAATTTATCATGGATTCTACCATCATTCGAGGTCGATGCTGCTGATGGTTTTGCAGTGACTGAACAAGATGGACACTAAAGAATGTCTGGTTGACAAGCATTTCATAGTACATGTATCAAGACGGTTTTGCATCTCAATGCAATCCTATCATGAGTACAGCCTTTCCGAGTTCGGTTGAGTCACTGAAGAACAAATTTACACCAACGACTTGAAATTTCGAATTCTCTCTACACCAGCCTAAATCATATCATGGTATCGTGAACTATATTACAGCAAATCGAGATGTGTCCGCACAGTCCGCTTCAACACCTGGTCCAGTTTAGAATCCCAGCGCGCTGTTGAAGGCATCCGCGGCAGCCTGGCCCTGTTGGGTGCTCGCCGCCGTCGCGCCCGCCTGGCAAGCCTGCACCGTCTCCTCGGGAGCCTTGCAGGAACTGGACAGGCGACCGCAGATGAAGCTCGTGATGATGTTGATGTTGAGCGCGCTTCCGTGGTTGAACTCGGACTGGCTGTTGGGCCCAAAGGACGCCTCCTGGCGACCGTCCAAGCCCGTGGCAAAAGTCACCGTCGGGTCGCTGCAGCCGCCCAGGTCGAGGCCGTTGGCCTGGCGAGTCCTCATGGCCCTGAGGGCGGCACGGCGGCGCAGACGACGGCGCAGACGGGCGGCACCAGCGCGGGCGTTGGCGATGCAGTCCTGTTGTTGGGTGGCACACTCGGAGGTGTCGGCGTCGAGCTGGCCGCTGTTGATGGCGTTGAAGCACTGGTTGTTCTGGATGTCGCACGAGCGGACCTTTGCAGTGGCGGCATCGAGGAAGGCCGCGCCGTTGACGACGAAGGGCCTTTCGCCTGCGCCAGACTCGACAGGGGGTGCTGGGCCGCCGAGGGCGCCGGTGAAGTCCTGGAGGTTGGCGCCGCCAGTGGTGGGCGTGGCCGGGGCGTTGTCGGCGTTGCCCGTGTTGTTGCCGACGGTTCCGTTGGCAGCACCTGCGTTGGGATCTTGAAATACTAGTCAGTACAATGTTTCGAGTGGCCAGGAGGCTTGTTCGGCTTGGGAGACATACCAACAATGACGCACTCGGCAGGAGCAGTTCCATTGCCAACAGCGTTTCCAGGAGCGGCACCACCCATAATCTCAGCAACAGCAGCGTCGATTTCCTCGGCGGTGGCATCTTCGACGAGAAGGTTACGGGTGAAGATGCAGCCGACTGGGTCATCTAGATCATCGCAGGTGTTACCAGCGCCGGTAGGGTCGCCGATCTGTAGGAATGGTCAGCATATACATGAGGTACCGGCGCAGCACGAATCGGCTTACCTCGCCGGGAGCGAATGTGCCCGACTTGAGAGCCAGCTGGGGGTCGGCGCCAACGAGGGCGAGCTGCTGGGCGAGGGCCAGGGTGATTCGCTTGTTTTCCTCGGCGGCGCCTTCAGACGCGGGATCCTGGTGCTGGGTCAAGGCAGCAATCTCCGGGTTCACGGGGGTCTCGGTGCAGATGACGCTCTTGAGGCCAACGGAGCCCGTGTTGCGCTCGATGGCGCGGAAGATCAGGGCGTTGGCCATGCCGTCGACATCGCCGGCCTCCTTGGCATTGGTGAAGGCCTGGTCGGCGGTGGCCTGGTGCAGGCAGTCCGGGTCGGTGACGAGCCCAGCGCCCTCGGAAGCAGCAGCGTTGCCCAGCAGGCCGAACACGGCGGCCTGGATGTTGAGAGGGTTGTTGAGGGCGAGCAGCTCGTCGACGGCGATGAGGAACTGCTCGTGGGAGTGCTCCTGGGGCACCTCGGCAGCGACCAGGCCGGCGAGGGCGAGGAACGAAGCAGCAGTGTATCTCATGATGGATATGTGTAAATGACGGGATATGGTTAAACCAAAGAGTCTAAGCAAGTAAAGGAACAAAGACGTGTATGGATTATGGAGCGTGTTAAAGAACGACTGGACCAGCAGTTTGTGTAATGAAGGATAACGGACTGGGCCGGACGAAGAGAAGGGAAGCAAAAACAAAAGCTCACAGAGCTGCAAGGTGGAAAAGGAAGGTGAAGATGAAAGAAGCCGAAAAGAACGATGCTGTTGGAGAATAAGAAAAGAAGAAGATAGCATGAAGAGCTGGACAAAGTCTTTATAATGTCCAAGTAAAGGCAGGTTGAAGCGTCGACGGTCCTGGTCCGCCTTGGACCGTTGCAGATCATTCTGATACACCAGACGGGGGTCCGTTTGGTCTCATCCCTCGTTTTCCTTCGCAGCGCGTTACCAAAGCTTGGTAGCAAGGGGGATGCGATTGGGTGCGCCGTCGCATATTCTGATGGGATGAACCAAGCCGCGCTGGGTTTCATCGTTGGTTTATTTGCGTGTTTGCAACGGGCAGGTTTTGCTCATCTGACACGAGGGGGGGGGGTGTTGCTTTGTGTCACCGAGCGAGTGGATTCGAGCCCGTGAGGACTATGCAGGAGTTAAGCCTCATTGCGAGAATCTGCAGTATTGGTCATGTTTCTGAGTTGTGAATTCTCGTCATGTTCTGTCTCCAAATTGCAACCCCCATTCACCCAAACGACAGCCACAACCGCAATCTCACCTTACCAACCCTCACCAAAACCCACTATGCAGCAGCCACAAGACCAAAGAATGAAAAAAACAGGTATTTAAGATTATCCAAGGAAGGCGTCTCTTCGGTCCACCGCCGACCCGGTGACGGAAAAGCTTCGCCGTCGGGTCGCATGGTGCGGCGCAGGGGTCCGTCGCAAACATCAGACCAAGACGTCGCAGAGTCCGTCTCAACTGACCCCAACCCCCAACCCACCCGGGGAGAAGGGGGGCTAGAAGCGACCGCTCGGAGCTCGGAACCAGAACTGAGAAAAGGTAGCTCCCGGGGTGACGCACCAAAACGCAGCGCTTCTCGGAACGCTTCTGTGACAATGGTTTCTGTGCGGTTGACGAGGGCTGCGTGGACGTTGGTCGTAGCATGGGTGCTGAAGCCTGGTCCGTTGCCCTTCCGCCCGGCATCCGATCTTGAATACTACCTTATGAGCCGGCGGGAGCGTGGTCCGTCGAACCGATCTGCACAGGTCACCTCGTTGCTGCGAAGCAGTCACCAATGCCGGACGTCGGCTCAACGTGACAAATGAAATCTAGGTTCCTTTCACATCTAACAATCCGCTAGCAGGCCGAGCCGAACCGAACCGACTCGTCCAGGGGGGTTTGGACAATGTTATTTTATACAAAGGCCATGGCCCGTGTCTAGTAAAAGATAAGCAAGGGGGATTATGCCCATGGCCTTGGAACAAGTCTTCGTCTTCGTCTTCGTCTTCTTCCTCCACTCCTTCTCCAAAGTCTCTTCTTCGCCGCCCTGCCGCTGCTTCCCATCTAACATGTGTTTCCGCGCCCGTACGCGCGAGAGAGAACTTAGTCATACACCACGTAATTCCATCCGGTTAACCAATCACCAGCTTGCCGTCCTCGGGGAAATCGTACGCGGGGATCTCGAGGTTGAGGGGAGCGGGGCCCTTTCGTATCCTGCCGGAGATGTCGTAGTGGGAGCCGTGGCAGGGGCAGAACCAACCGCCGTAGTCGCCAGCCTCGCCAATGGGGACACAACCCAGATGTGTGCACACGCCTAGAAACAGTACTTGTTAGAAGAATTATGATATTGATCCTTGGAGAGGTTTCTTCGTACCCAGCATGACCAGCCACTCGGGGTTCTTGACACGCTCATCGTCGGTCTGGGGGTCTCGTAGGGCCGAAACCTCAACCTTGTTGGCCTGCTCGATCTCGTCGGCGGTTCGGTGGCGGACGAAGACGGGCTTGCCTCGCCATTTGATGATGACCTGCGCCTGTTAAAACCCCTTCCCTCAAAATATCCAATCGAGTGATGTAGCTTACGTTCTTGCCCTCGGGGATTGAGGCAAGGTCCACCTCAACCTTGGCCATGGCCAGGATGTCGGCGGAAGCAGACATGTTGACCAGGAATTCTATCCACAAAAGCGTCAGAACCAGCCGTCAAAACGTATGCTCTCGGCCCTGCAGACCCGCCCGGCGGCCAATTGAACCTCAATGGCACGCCGAGGGCCCTCACGAGGGCGAGTATATCCAATGGTTCAAAACGTACCCGAGACGGTACTCTTGGCACCGGCGGCCGTCAGGGCACCCATGGTGCCGACCATGAAGTAGGAGAAGACGAGGTTCGTGTTGGCGGACGTGCCGGAGACGTATTTGCCAAAGTCGGGCACCTTGTTGCCGCGTTCGCCGCCCGTGAAGGGGCTCGTATAGGAAGAGGCCGAGGCGCTGTCCGGGCGCGCAGCCGTCGTGCTGAGGGCGCGCACCGCGGGGACGGCCGGCCGGGCGGCCGAGCGCAGGCACAGGCGGGTGGCGGTCGAGAGCGAGGCCATCGTGGGAGGAGGGGGGGAGACGAGGTTGATGGAGCGTTGGTGTGGGTGGGCGGGCGAATGGGCGGAGGAAGGGTTTTGTGAGGTCTTTTTCCCTGACGAAAGCAATGATGCCGGGCCCGTGGCCGAAAGTTTTGGGCGTGAGTGCCTGAGGCTGCAGGGCCCAGCTTGGCAGCTAGCAAATTGGGGCGCTCTGATTCGCCACGGCTGCCCTGCTGTGTATGCTCCCGATTTCCTCCGGGCGGTACGTACCTCAGGCGATGCCAGTGATGCAACGATGCAACCTAAGCCAGGGCTGGCAGTGGAGCTTCAGCAGGTATGATAGCTGCATTTCTCTAATTTACCTTTGACTCCGTACGGGACAACGAATGTTGGTTTCTACCGATATCATTAATATTCCTGCTCGAGAATGATGCAAGTTGAATCACGTGACTTGTACTTATGTATTCAGGAAGGATACCTAGGTAAAGGATGTACCCGTCACTCAATCCTATACTATCGGAGCTCTTTCTGAGCTCTTATCAATGCATCCGCCGGAGGTCCTCTACGATGTTCCTCATGTCCTCCACGCTCGGTCCGAGTCGCTCACAGACCAGCTCCTGCTTCCCCTCGTCCATGTCTAAGAATCGTTCAATCATTTCACCATCAACAAACCGGAACGGCTCCTCGCCTTCTCGCGCCGGGTTGCGGAACGCTCGCCAGAGGTTGAAGTCCAAGCCACCCGGCGCCTGCACGTGGTCTTTTATCCTTGCCTGGAATTCCAGAAGGAGGTTTTGGTAGCTGGCGGATATCTCCCCGAACAGATACAGAGCACCCTCAACCTGGTCGCAGTTAGCTTTCGATATCCATTGCCAATCAAGACAGCAGGTACGTACCGATCCGAGGAACGCCATTGGAGTAACAACGGCGTTCTCGCTGGTCGGGACACGGAAAGTGCGAATGCGGTTGATTTGCTCCCCAATGTTCATCTCGCTGGTGATCTCGATTCTGCTTTGGTCCAGCTTCGTGGGGGCATCTTGGTTCCATCTCAGTACCAGGAGGTTGCCCTGAGCATCTGCCTCCAGCCAGTTGTTACCGGTCAAATGGCAGAGAGCCGTGGCCCAGCCTGGCTGGTAATGCCTGGCCTTCTCTTCCAGCTTGGGCTTGTTGTCCATCTGCCCCTCCACAAACTCCACCAGCGTGAGGGACTGCATCAAGTCCACCACCCCAATCACGTTGCCCGAGATATCCAAGTCCACGGGAAACGCCGCTGGCCGATACGATGCCAGTTTTCGTAAGCTTCCCGAGCTGCTTGTCTCTTCCGTGTAGTCGTAAACGACGACAGTTTTGGATAGTCCGGCAACAAGGCGCTCGCCCATGACTGCAAGACAACGGCATGCGCCCTTCAGCTTGTGCGACACGATTTGGTACACTTGCCGTTGTTCGTCGACGCCGAGCACGAGAATTCGACCGCCAGCATCGTCGGCATCCTCTTTTTCCTCATCCGCGATGAAGCTCGTGCCAACAACGAATCTTTCGGCAAGATTGCCATTGCTGTCACGTAGCTCGGTGGAAATGACGCATTCGGCTAGCTCCAGTGAACTCGAACCATCCAGGACAAAAGGCTGACCGAGTTCTTGGAAGATGACTTCGTCTACCAGCCTGAATGTGCTGGTCACCTCCTCCTCGTTCTGCTTCAACTCCTTTCTTACACATCCAAGGCCAAAGGCTTTGAGTCCTGCCGAGTAGGCCACCCGCCGGACTGTCTCTCCCACCGCCAACGTCTTGACGTGGGTCAGTCTTTCTCTGTCCACGGTGCATAGCCTAACATGATCATCCGTGGACAAGACAATACAGTCTGGAAATGCTTCGGAGTCGAACGAGGCGACGTAAGTGGCATCGTCTGCAGATGTGGCCGCGTACTCGATTCTACCATGCGCGCCATAAATCAAGCTGGCATGCTCTGTTGTTGCGAACACGCTGTATACGCCCTCTGGTTGAGGTAAAATGTGCAACCGGGCCGGACTAGTTCCCAATATCACACTCTTGCGGCCGGTCAAGGCATATCCATTGAGAGAGACATTGAATGTCACAACGTGGCCATCCTCAAGAGTGACTAGAAGAGTTGGCCCCGCCGTTTCCGGTGGATGAAGATGAACCAAAGCAATTGCTCGTGGAACCGAAGCGCTGTCTTCGGTCTGTCGCAACGATTCGCCCTGAAGCGGCTTCAGTGTGGCCAGGTCTATCAGTGAAATTCTGCCAGATGTCCACCAGCCAACAACACCAACATCTTGTAGATCTGGCGCTGCGTGTAAACATGAAACCTCATCGCTCAGTCCATCAGCATTAGCTTCATTCACATCTTGTATCTGCGCAGCCAAGCTGTTGGAGAGGTCCAGTGACACCAACAAGGTACCATTGACTGAGAGAAGAACCCATTGACTGTTTGCTGAGGCAGCAGTGATGGCCCTGCCGTTTGGTGCGTCCCAGCTGCATACGACAACTCCGCTCTCGGGATCGAGTACAAAAACCGACTGCGGTGTAACCTGGAGCACGTGGCCGTTCTGAAGAACTGATACTAGAAGAGTTTCGGTATCCAGGCGCAAGCCTTGGAAGTCGTACACCTCCTCTATTGAGCCGTCTGCGTCAAATCGGAGGACTCTTGTTTCTGCAATAGAGGTGATGACCAAAGTGTCGAGAAAATCGGAGCCGTATGATTTCAAAGTGAACAGACCTCGGGTGCCCTTGATCTCGTCCAAAATGCCCTTCTCGTCAAGACCGATGCCGCTACGGATGCTTCGAAGACTTCCATCACGATATGCGCCGCAACCTGCGACGATCCTGGCCTGCCCAGATGAATATGCATTCCCAGCCAAGGCATCTCTCTCCCTATTACCCATATCCATAATGGCGAAATCCAATATCGGAGCATTGTTGGAGAGACTTTGTATCTGAGCCATTGTCTTTGTATCCGGATCGACCTGTAGGAGTTGAGAGTTTCCGTGGTGCGATGCCAGAAACAATAGATTGTCCCCCATGTACACAAGGCTAGACGCTCGTGAGGTGATGCTGGTCGAGTCCGAAAACTGCATTGTGTGTATGCGCATGCCGGTGACGACCACTCCCGTCTGTTCTAGGGAGGTCTCGATTGTGAGGAGGTCCAAGCGACCGTAGTCGTCTGCAAGGAAATAATGTGTTCCGTCGTACTGGGCCCAGGCGACATAAATTTTGGGGTCTTTCAACACGACTTTCACCTTCAGGTAGGTAAGACTATCGTAGTAAACGAGCTGCGTCTCGCCGATGACAAGCAGCCCACCGAGGTGTGCCTTGGCGCCTTCGCTATTCCGTACGTGGTATCTCTTCTCCTCGACAATAGGCACTGGGATTAACAAGGATGTATAGGGATCTTGTAAAACCTCGTCCAATTCTCTTTCCTTGTGGGGGTCGAACCTAGCAACGTCCCCGCCCTTGTCGTCCTTGGTTAATCTATAGACAGCCAGTCGTGATTCTTCCTTGTCTGCTTGTGACTTGTATAGAAAGGCAATCCGAGGATGGCCGGTGCGGCTGTGGATGAAGGTGCTCGCCTTCATCCAGAGCTCAGTCAGTCGGACTTGATCCAAGAAATCCAGCTTTGTTGTATTCCCTTTCCGTGTCGGTAGCCGAAAGACATTCAGTACGCCCTCCCATAAGTGCATGGCCATGAACTTGCCGGTAGGGTCGACAAGGCATTTGTTCTGGCTTTGCGATTGACGCATATACGGCTCGGCGGCATCCTCGATGGCTTGCGCGACGGTATCAAGCTGGTTGGTTTCGGGATTCCACACAACGTTGAAGTACTGCAGCCGGTCCGTGCCAATAAAGAGGAGGTCCGTCTCTGCGTCTTTGGGCTGTAATCGCTGCAACATGGAAATTGTGCCTAGGATAAGCTTGGTATGCAGGCACGTCATGCCCTCCTCTGACACTCGCCAGATTTCGAGCCGGTTCGCCTTGCTGCATCCCTTCTAGTTAGCTCGAGAGCGACAAGGTCCACGGCATGACAGAAACGCACGCAACGACAAGATCTTCATGGTCTGGCGACAAGAATCGGATTCGTAATGCATGGCGGATGCTCGTCGGCTTGCGGATGGGCGCAACGTAGGCCATATTGAGGAGGCCAAGCTTTGGAGTGGTACAACTAGGCTCTCACGGAGAGCTACGCAAAATCAACATAACTCCCCTTGTCGAATTATACCGAGGATTGGAGTTTCCACACAGGTGATCTCTCGGAGACGGTTGGCGGCAATGGGGACCGTAGCTGAGTACTTTGTAGAGGTGCCCGCATTACCGATCGATGAATCGTTGACCGGAGTTAGGGCGGGCAGCTACTCCGGCCAATGCGCAAAATGCCTGCAGCACATGTGCTACCCTGCACTATGCCCCAGCTAACAGAGTCGAGAATCACATGGATGATGACGGAAACAGTTGAAAGCAAGCCCATTGTATGCAACTGGGGGTTATTAGATACTTATCCTCTAGTTTCCTGGATCTTTCTATCACGGGTACCAGGTGGTGCTATACATCGTCTCACCCGCTCTGTGCTTTGATGTGTTGGTTTCGAGTTGAGAAGTTCCTGGCAAAGTTATTCCTACCGTTTGACATGACAATACCTGCCCTCACCCGTGAGCCACCCCAAGGAAAAAAAAAAAATTATGCTACGCGTCATAAACTTACTGCTCGTGATATCTGTCCAAGTTACTTGCACAAGTAAAAGGTCCGACTCGGCACTGGTGATTGCCATTGTTGTCTCTCGTGACTTGAACAGAAGGCACGGCTGCTTGTTTTAGATGAAGCCTTCCTCGAAGTTGGTTCCTCGCTTGCCTTAACCAATCATAAAACAGATCATCTACTTTATTCCAATACGAAGGAAACGCTTGAGCATGTGTGCGTCGCTTGCAAACTCTTTTGAGGCTGATCACTTCCGGTTAATACAAGCTCGCAAGTATGGCTAGCAATCCTATCATTGATAGCGAAACTGAGACCGCAGCCGAGTATGGCCGTTGTGCAGGTTGCTTTCGCAACTACCAAGAGGCACCATTTCGTCTGCAAGATCATCGAAATCGTCTTCTTTTCCTTGGAATGCATCGACCACTCGACCATGATGGCCTTGTCTATCAGCATGGCCTCCTCTCGTGTCACTTACCAGATGCTAGGCCCCGATTTGACCTACTTGACCAATATCTCGACTCGAAATCTCCCAATGTACACACTTTACTCGACGGCTTACTCGGCAACGAGCCCCTGACCTCGCATTCGTCACTTCCCATAGGTCTCAAAGTTCCAATACACGATCATGACCTATATCTTGGAATGGATACCCAGGGGCATGAGAAAGCAATAACGTGCAAGGAGAACATACGAATTTTACCGTCTTGGCTTCCATTAAGCCCCGTCGCTTCCGATAAAGACGAGGGTCTCGACTTTCCTCCCGTGGCTGATAAATTGCGGCTCCTCATGCTACGGGAACTTGATCGTGAATGCGTCACGCCGAGTGCACTGCTCAGCAGCTTGAGCGAGAATGACCAAGATGGATGCAGGGCCTTGAGGAATTACTTCAAGAATGAATCATTCGCAGAGGAGGCAAGAGAAAGCTACAAGTATCCAATGTCAAGTTACTCACATGTTCAGGTTCATACGATATATCGGAGCCATGTAAGTCCACCGTTGACTCCAGTATCTGACGACCTACGCGAGCTGTACATTCCAGAAAGAAAAGCAGCAATCATCGATTTAACCTCGGAACCAAGTAGCCCCATCAAAGAGGCCGTCGAAGCGCTGTGCAAGAACGCCGAAGGCGGACACCTTGAATCCGGACCATCCAATCCGTCGCTCTCATCGTCTTCCCTTGAGGAACTACAACAGCTAGGCTTGAAAGCAAAAGTTCCGCCACAACTCAATATCGAAGTTCCTATTGTCCTTGATAGTGAAACAACCCAAGATGGCGAGACCCTGACAAACCTGGTGACCCTGGATCGTGTCACTTGCGACGAAACAGACGCCATTATCGAGGAGATGGACAGCCGTTTTCCAGACCAGTTCTCGAATTTCATCAAACAAAGCCATTCAAAGACAATGCTTGATGTTGAGCAGGAGAATTTGAACCCATCCGACGCCTTTTCGCGTATACCAGTACCTACTCAAGACTTTCATATTGAGGCGCCCGCCTGGTGTGAAAAACTGCATAATTCACGCACCCATTTATCGTGGTTGCAAACTCACATCAAAACCTTCCATGATGCAAGTCTTCGAACTTGCGCTTCTGGCGTAGATGCTGCTGTGAAATGGACCCCACTCACTCCGGGAAGACACTGCGTCGATGCAAACCAAGAGTCGCCAGACCACGGCCTAGTGGATGTCAACTTGCTATCTCTCAACGCGGCACCTTCTTTAGGAAGCAACTCCTACATCACTCGTAGGCAAGGTATTTCTGCGTTGAGATTGCCCGAAGACGAGGAAGTGGAAGGGTATCATGTCCCGGACGAGGATGTTACTGAAGTAGCATCTTCAAATGGCTGTTCAAGAGACATCGTCGGTGGTCTTCTGACTTCGACAAGGACACCCGTTACGGAGAAGTGGCTCAAGAGTAAAAGACCTTTTCCAACTTCAACTTCACCAATGCCTGCCCGAATTCTGCCCGCGTCGCATGATGGCAGCGCAACAAGTAAATTCCTGTCCGGGTTTATGGAATTACGAGCTGTAAAGAAGGCGCGAAAGGATAGTCCATCAAAGACGAAACCTTCAAACCCTAGTCGAAGAGACCTTGAACGATCCGGTGCTCAGCCAGCTCGAAGCTGGGGAGAGGCAACGGTATCTAGTCTGCAAACAGTTCCTGTTATGCTCCAAACAAGGGAGCAAGGACGATGTATTGTCTCGGCCGACTTGAAAAGGACTCTTCTCAAAGAGATAGAGAAAGGTTGGCCACGTGAGTTATTGATCGACAGGACATTCCATGAATGCAGTGGCCCTCTGGCGAATCATGGAGAAGCGTCGAACATGGCACTTTGCGCGGAAGCCGATATAGCCGTGAGTGCATCAGTTGGAATCGTCATTGCGACCGTTCTTCAGATCAAGCAGCGTTCACTCCCAGGATCAGATGCGCTGCCGCCCGTACGAGAACGTATCAAATGTGCCAGTAGGAAATACGACTTGCTCGTTGTCCTTGTAACGGAAAACAATGCGCAAGGAGAGGTTGTCAACAGCTCAACTACAGCTCAAATGGAGACGTATTCCGATTTTGTTCTATTCACCACAAGTCTTGGATGTACGGTCGCTCCATATTTCATTCCCGGTAGAGAAAAAACTCTGGCACAATGGATTCTGGCAATCATGAGCCGTTATAGTCCTTTACCAGACCGACCACAGCGAGCCGCACTCTCATATGAAACCACCTGGGAGATGTTTCTGCGACGGCTGGGAATGAATGTAATTGCGGCACAGAATCTGTCTGCAACTTTGCATGAAGAATCAAAGAATGAGGGCCTGATTTGTTTCATTGGCAAGTCAGATCAGGAGCGGCTGGAAGGTTACAGCCGGCTGCTGGGCGGAGCAGCCTCTTTATCCAACGCATGCGCAACACTGGGACAGAGGTGGTCATGACGTCCTGCCATAGTTGATACGTCCAACATGTCAGACAACGGTAGGTAAAGACGTTGATCGATGGGCGGGCTTCGAAGTGTATCGAGAAACCCACTCCACAACGATAATAAATCAACAAAGTTCGAACTGCTCCTTGCCCCCAAATCCGTTCAGTTGATCCGGATCTCATCACCATAAGACCAGGGCGAGCATGACGCCAAACAAGTGGGAGGTATATGCAAAATGAAGCCAGCGAACCATCTCGCACTGCATGCGACTGGTCCGCTCCCACAGAATGGTTCTATCAGCCCGCGGGGTCCGTTTAAAATACACATGATATGGCACATGATCAAATTTAGCAGACTTGCCACAGAGGCCGCGGCACGACGGACAACTCAACCACAGAGGGGCGCGACCTTTGGCGCACTTCTTTGACACCCACGTAGACCACCCTTCGGGAGGGATTGGGAAGCGTGACGGACCTTGACTCAAGGCCGTAATAATCGCAAATGGCATGGGTGAGCCATCGCCTACGGAGCGCATGAGTGGCCAAATTCTCAATGGATCATATCAAAGGTGAATAACATACCTGTACGAGGCACTTTCGTCGTCGCCAAAGGAGTCAAATAGCATGCCGGAATCGACGGTTTGCTGGGAGACTTGCCGCTTGGCTGGCTTCCAGCTCGCCGCCTTTTCTCTCGAAGCCCCCGTCGCACCCTTTCGCCCCACAAAGACGATTTCCTCGTCCTCAGAGTCCATCTCGGACCCATCGCTAAGGGCATCGCGGTTGCGTTGCTCAGCTCCGTACAGTGCCTGCTGGTTTACTAGGTACTGTCTGATGGGCTCCTCCAAGGCCTTGACCCATGTTCGCACCGTCGGGCTTCGCTTGGCTGTCTCGCGGAGGTCGCGCGGCACCTCGCCCATGGCGAGACCGGTAGCGCTGCCCGCCTTCAGCTGCTGCTTCTTGCGTGCCGCCTGCAGCTTAGCCGTCTTGTCTTCGACATGTTGGCGTAAGCCGCGATCCCAGAACTGGGCGAGCTGATAGGGGACACGGTGAGCAGGATGTGTGGGATGGACCTCCCAGTCGCTAGGTTGCGGTGGCTGCACGTTTGGGACATGCATAAGCCGATCTGTCCATGGGACGTCAGTATATCTGCCCGCAGCATTGCCGCCACTCAGCGCTTCAAGGCCAGCACAATACCATTCTCCCATCGCCGGCGCTGTCGGCTCCCCTCCTTGCCCTTGAGCAGCGCGTTTCGGTGGACTTGGCTGTCTCGCCTAGACGGGGGCCGACGAGGCGGAGTGAAAGAGACTTCTACGGCGGCGGACTCGCTGATCTTGACGGCTCGAGGGGATTGTTTGACAGGGGTGGGCTCGTCGATAGGGATCGTCAGGGGTGTGCCGGTGCCGCGCGCAATAGGCGACACGGCGAGAGACTGAAGAGCAGAGACGGTCCAAGCATCGATATCAATCAAGCTCCCCTGGGGCGCCTGCGCCTGAGCCTGTGTCGCGGTGTTGTAGGCTGGAGAGCCCTCTTCCGGAGGGGGCACAGCACTGTAGATGGCCATATCGTCCAATGACTCGACACACGAAGGGGGATAAGGTCCAAGATGCGCCGTAACCGTGGCAAAAAGTTTCCAGGCTAGAAACAAGAACCGCCAAAAGCTCAACGCGCGGCAGTCCCTCAGTATGCCCTCGAGACACCAAGAAGGATAATTGGGTTGATGAAAGAGGAGGCAAGCAGGTTGATAACGAAGAGGGATGGAGGTGGAATGATAAGTGATGACACACAGCCAGTTGGTAGACGAACCGGGGCCGGGCGCCCGGGCGCCCGGGGAGTAAAGCACCAATCAGCGGGCGAGCGCAAGGCATGAGGTGGGTTGCCTGGACGGGGGGCGGATTTCGCCCAGACACGCGCATCTGCGAGTCATTAAGCCCAGCGCGCGTTGCGGGGTTATGGGCTTGCGATTGTGTACATTCACGAGGTTCCGATGCTCCCTCCTGGTATTCATGAGGAGGGAGATGGCCGTATTTGGATTACTTCCCGTAATATAAGCGACCCTCGCAGTAACCTCAAAATGCCGATGACTCTGATGAATATGCCGAGCGCTGTGCACATAGGATGAATCCCGTAAAGCACTCTCTATCAGCAAATATACCCATCCATCAGGACTACTAGCTTTCCATCCTGTCAAGACAAAACCTCTGCTGCACTGATATCTTGCCTGACCTCAACACGCTGCCGTCCCCTGACGCGGATGCAGGCCATCGTGCCCTGACACATGATGATTCACCGATCAGCGCCCCACAGTGCCCTCTTATGAAGCAAGCAGGGGGGCCAGTAATGCTGGCGGGCCGAGTGACTCCCTTCGAATGCCATGACTGCCGTTTCCTCAAATGCCCCATGAGTCAATCCGTCTCATCGAGGCGATAGGCCAGGGTCGGGACTATTTGGATAGTCAACAGTATTTCTCGGCATTCGGGAAACGATTTCCTTTCTTCATCGGGGCAGATTTCGTTTCTGATATCGGATGATCTGTGCGGTCAGGAGATGTTGGCATCGGATAGGCTGCGGCCAAATGGTCGCCGCGCCAGGTCTGCCTTGCCCTGCCTTGGCGAGATGCTGCCTGGACGATTTCATTGGCTGTGCATTTGCCGAGTAGTTGCCAGTCGATTTCGAAACTAGAAAAAAAAAAAAAAACCACTTTTGCATGAAGTTGACTTGCAGAGCCCGGATGTCTGACAGCCGCGTCGATCACAGGCTATCCTGGAAACTCTGCCCATCTGAATTTAAAGTGTCGAGATGGCGATCATGCGCGTTACCCTTTTCTTCTCGTACGCACAGGGGCCACTGTGGGCAACAGTCAAAGATGCTCAAGCACTTGAATTTAAGCAATAATTTTAGCTAGATATAAGAAGCACCCCGTGTGTATCTCAATCCCCCCAGGTCCCGGACTGCACTGTATCTCAGTGCCGCGTAGAGTCGTAGTTCTTATAAGGATTGCCTATGCCGCCCGGCCTGAGCAGTGGCTGACTCTCGCGCGCAATGGCCCGCTCTTCACGGTCCTGGATGTCCTCAAGGTCTTCCTCGGTCTCGGCATACCGTTCGGGGTGGCCGGTAAAAGGACCCGGAAGGCCCCGTTCCCAGCCCTCGGAGTAGGTCCGATATGTTGGAGGGCGTCCGGGGTGTGTACGCTGCACAGGAGAGTGCGGCGCGCTGTGGGTATGTCCGCCCGTCTGACCCTCCTGCCTCCGAGCTGCCATCTCGAAGTAGACGCCCATGAATAGCAAGGAGCCCTGCATGAATGCCGTCATAACGTAAATGAACCAGGTGCTCCAACCGGCCCAGCCTAACCTCGCAAAAAGACTGCCGGCGAAGAGCAAGCCGCCAGGCGTCTGGATGCACATCATTGGTATGCTTAGGCTACCGACGTGTTTCAGGTGATACGTCGTCCAGATCTGCGGCAGATACTGGATAGCAGCGAGGACAGCACCCATCACCCCAAGCATATTGGCCCATAGGTCGAGCTGACGGGGCAGAGCGATACTGAATACACCAGTGAGAATGATGACTATGAGCCCATGTAGCAGGCACAAGCATGCCACCATGACTGCCGTACGCCAGCTGGGAGGCTCTTCACTTGACTCATCCTCTGGAATGCTGGTCAGGCTGTACCGGAAGAAGACTAGGAACAAAACAAGGCTTTGCACCAGTAAGCAATGGATCACATGGGGTTGGGTTGGGTCACTTACATAAATGCGAAGCAGACCCATTGCAAACCCAGCTGTGCGACACCAAGCAGTCCCGCGGCGCACTCGAACGTGTCAAGCTCCTGGCAGCAGCTGATGGCAGCGCGAGATGGCGCAACAGTCAAGATATTGGCAAAGCCGGATGTAGCCGACGTTGTGCCGAGCAGTACAAAGTAAGGAGAGATACCCTCAGAAGTGCCTCGAGAGATGATGCGATAGTGCTGGGGGAGATACGAAATGAACAGTCCGATCAAGATGATGCTTCGGCTTGTTAGTGAGAGGCACACAACGTAGGTTGGAGTCAAAATCAAGATGCAAGTAGACGGTGTCGGTCGTGGAAGATGAAGGTTGACTTACATGGACACGGTCAACTCAAGGTAAGACGGACTCTTCAATCGGTCGCATTGAGAGTTGGGATCTTCGAAGATGTCCATGGTGTATGTGCTCGAATTGCGGCGCAGCAGCTTGCCGTGATTGTGTCGAATCGGACGACACGATCCCTACTAGGGCACAGGCGCAAATGTTTTGGGCTTCGTTATCAAAATGAGTCGGTGACGCGGATCTTAGCAGTGACGAAGCCGTTGAAGTAGCAAGGACGAATAGCCGACCGTAAATGCTGGAGCTCGTCTGAAGGAAGCGCCAGAATGCGTCGACTCACGCCGTCATTGTGAGACTTGGGGCGGCTATGGGAGCGTATCGAGGAAAAGGACGCAGAAATATGGACAAGGGAAACCGAGAAGCCAAAAAGGAGGGACGGAAAGCTGGGTCCTCCTAGATGGGAAAGGAGTGAAGACAGACCGAGATTGGGAAAATCGAGAGCAATGGTTGGGAGAGTTTGGGCGCAATGGAGGTTGGCTGATTTGCCAAGTGGGAAAGCGTGACCCTGGGCAAGCCAACAACGCGGGCCCTGCCATCCCCGGAGAAGTGGGAATCCCCACTGTTTTCTAGGTATCCTCCAGGGCGCTTTAGGCAGGGCATCGCGCTGGAGACTGGAATTCCTCAGGCCAGGTACCTGCTGGTACCTGGCAGGCTGGGCTGATTTCTTGCACAGAAGCAGCTAACGAGGCGCCCATCGTTCTAGCAGGGTTGTCAGGCGGGATAGTGCAGAATTAGCTGGGAAGGTCACTCATGCCCACTGCGGCCGAGCGAAAATACCCAAGCTCAAGACATGAAACTAACAGTTGTTCCGCCGATCTATCGAAACCACGTCGAAATGACGTCGCCGGCCGGCCGAGGGAGTGCCGCGGAAAAAACCTCGAGTGGACCCTGCATCTTGAAGAACATTCCCCATATCCATCCACTGTCCACGGTGCATGTTGGCGGCTTGGAGCAAAGGCTTGGCTATGCCCTATTTTACGAGAAACGGTCTGATTCCCATGAAATTACTTCGTCTGTGCTCTTTCCGCGGTCCTTCTTCTCGAGTAGTCAAACTTTTGCCCTACCCCTTGTCCCATTTTTCTTTGCGTGGGATACCATGATTACAACCTGAGGCTCGCCAGCATCTACTTTCCTTGCCAAGAGAGACAGAAGTGGCTTGCCCGCTGATGGAACACACCGCATATGCTTCTGTAACACGGAGCGCGACCCCACCGGCTTGACCATGCATCCTCTGGGGGAAACAGAGGCTGTAGACACCGCCAACGGGCCCGAAACGTTGCCCGAGTCTAACAGGCCTAGCCAAGCCGTTCGCTTACTCGCTCAACGGCCAGCCGCTCGCCGTCCACATCCTTCAAGGGATGGACGGCGCGCTGCTCCCTCCACTGGTGGGTCGGGTGTCTACTTCTCCTCTGCTCAGTGGTCCGCCGACGGTACCACGATTCTCGCCCACTCCTCTGACAACACCGTCTCGGCCTTCATCCTGCCGGCGGATCTTTTGAAGCCAGAGCAGCCCGAATCCCGGTCACTCGACCCTCAGTCGACCGTCGGTTTGCCCGAGCCCACACAGGCACTGGCCGCTGCGCCGTTTTTCTCCCTAGCCGACCCGTCGACGCAGACGTTCCTGGTCGGCTGTCGAGACCATCCAATCCATCTTTATCATGCGTTCCCCCAGGATGGCCACACCACCCCACTATGCGGTTACAAACTGATCAGGAAGGAGACGGAGCAGTACATTACACCCTCTTCTCTTCTATGGCAGCATCCGGGCCACCATTTCGTGTGTGGCTCTGCTAACCGGCTGGATTTATTCGACGTATCACAATACGGATCTGACGGACCCATACTGACCGTGCCAACGATACCTTCCCGTCGACATATCTCCAAGGGGAGTGGCGTTGGTCTGAAGGGAACGGTAGCCGCCTTATCTGCCTCTCCTCGAGATGCCGACGGCGGAGCCATCATCGCTGCAGGCACATGGACGCGATGGGTAGGCCTCTACGACCTCCATCGCACGGACAAGGTTGTCGCACAATGGGGGATTGCTGGAGTAGACGAATCTCACTTCCACACCAATCTTGGCGGCCAAGGCATTGTCCAGCTCTTATGGAGTCCTTGCGGCAGGTACCTAGTCGTCAACGAGCGCCATTCCGCAGGACTCCTCGTCTACGATATTCGTGGCACCGGGCAAGCCCTCACTGTCCTGAATAGCCGCTCCACCACAAACCAGCAACGTCTGAGCTGCGACGTCTTCCAAAGTGGCACCGAAAATCCTGGGTTTGAGGTCTGGGCCGGAACAGAGGACGGTAGAGTCCTTGTCTGGGACGAGGTCGGCTTCCACGTAGGCCTCGATGAGCCTGCCTGGCATTGGGGCGCCCACGACTCGCCAATTGGCAGCACATTCGTTCATCCCAGCGGTTCCGTAGTGGCAACCTGTTCAGGAGGCTGGCGCCATGCATCAGACATTGACACTGGCAATGTTGGCGTGTCCGCTTCGGTCGGAATTGAGACGCTAGAAGAGTCCAGCCTCAAGATTTGGTCGATTGGTCCAGATAGTTGATGACCCTGTTCATGATCATCAACAGGATCATCACCAATGATTTCTGAAGGTCTTTACCGTGAGTTGCTACCACTGACTCGTGCATGGATCGGCAATGTGCCAAGCTCGTATTTCCCGAATACGGCTCGTCGTGCATACCTTTTCTACACGGCGGCACAATACAAGCTGCACCAGCATATGGGTGTAAGCTCCTTTACTGGGCGCAGATAAGGCTCCTACATTCAAAATGTTTGCTAATAAGGGCTGACGCTTGGAAGGCCGTATGAACCGCGGACTTGGTACCTGTGGGAGGATGTATTTGAGCTTCGACCTTGAGCAAAATTCGTTGGCCTGTGGTCGGAATGATCGGAAACAGGGCTTATTGATTGCAGGCTTAAATACACTCCTTGAGATGATCCAAATCCAATACAGCTTGTTAGGATACATGGACGTCTCGCCCAGGCCAGATCTAGTCACAGTGCAAGCGGCTGAGGTCATGAACAACCACAGTAAGCTAACAGACAAATCGATGCCTAGAAACCTACGAAATGGTCATTGTATACAAACGCAACCAGTCCGTTCACCCCTGTCACCCCAACCTCATCAACACCTTCACTGACCCCCCGTCTCCCGCGCCTTCTTCCCCTCACTCTTCGCCCGAGGCGTACCCTTCTCCGGCTCATTCTTAGACCCAGGCTCATTCTCGTAGTCGCCGCCCTGCTTCTCGTACTCCTTTGCAAGTTTCGTAGCCTAGCCCTCCAACGTCAGCCACACCAGCTAGATATGCGCAGCTCTCTTTCCCCCACTTCACCGCACGCAGATATGTTACATATAAAACGAGTTCGTGGAATGCGGAGCGGCGACGTTACCTTCCACGCCGACCATTGTCCCTGCCCGCCGCCGCTCTTGTTGCGCTCTTGCTTGATCTCCTCCTTGAGCTCTTCGCGGAGCTCCGGATCGGTGGGCGTCCCCTTGGAGGAGGGCATGCTGCGTGCTTGGTACGCGTGGAGGTGCAGTTGGGGTTTGGGGAATCGAGGATTTCTAGACTTGACGACTAGAGCTCTGCAAGACATGGAGTCAATTTCAGGCTATGAAGCTAAAGTAGCTCCATGGTGAAGTTATCAAAGGAAGCTCGTGTCATTTGCTCGACAAGCGTAGTTGGCTGATGATGCCGTCATCGAGCTTTGTGCTTGCCTCTTTTCCTATTCTAGCTAGCTAACAACTGAGCTGTCATTCTGACCACTGCCCATCCTACGCCATCTTACTTCTTGCTGTGAGGGGGTTCATCCTTCGACCTAGCTCTGCTAGTTCTCGTGTCCCTCGTCATTGTAATAGATTCTGAGCAGTGTCGCGTTTGCTTTGTTGCCCAGTTAGAAAGTGATCTATCAGTCACATCCCCCCGCGGTTGTCTTATGGCTCGGCTCGTCTTGGGGTGGGAGGAACGATTCTGTCTTTCTGAATCCTCGGTTTGAATTATGCTTCACCAGGTATAGGCCAGGAGTCTTACCGAGGGGATTTGCTCGGATGGCCTCGGCAGGTATGCCCGGCTTGTCAGTAAAGGCGCAGAAACGAGTCAATATGTTGTCGAGTGCACGAGGAGGCTGCAACAGAAACCCGTGTCACCGTAGGGGTCCATTCTACGTTGGACTTGAATATTCCTGCAATTGCTTTAGTTATTGACATCCTCGGGACTGAATTGATTGCTTCACCACATAGAGTTCGCACAAGGCCATCAACTATTCTTGGGATAGCCCCGCCGCTGTCTTTATGTCGTTGTGTGTCCTCTTGATGAAAGATCAGACTGACATAGTGCCAGCAAACCCCGACTTGGTCCACACCGGCATTCTTGACAGTCTTGTAGGGCGAGGAGGTCGACAAGGTCGGAACAGAAAGAGTCCTCGGATGAGAAGCGGACCTTGAAGTTGTGGTTGGAAAGCATATGTGATGGCCATCTACAGGTAATACGTGAATGACAGTATATGACATAACTTACATCAAGCATAGCGTGCTCAAAATAGTCGCTTTGAGTTGTTTTCAGGAATCCTTGGAAAGTTTCGGGAAGACATTGTTTATGGAAAGATTCATCGCAGTGCTTTGCAAGCGGCACTCGATTCCGTGAGCCTGCAGATAAACATGTCTTTGCCAACAGTCCCCTTTTGCCCTACAACTTGGTCAGGGCAAAGGCGTCCAATAGGATCCTTTAAGTACTATAATACAGTGTTCAAAACAAAGCCAACAACACCGACCAAGCATTATGCATTATCGTCATGTCCCAATCCCAGGGATCCCCCATACCTTGGCCATGTTCCACTCTGCAACGCCATGCGGGTAGTTGAAACAATCCCCGCCATTCCGAATTGAAAACAATCGCTCCGTAACACCAGTATGCCTCTATAATGCCTTGTATGATATGCTTGTGATGCATCCCCTTTGCTTCATTCATCCGTTCATTCACATCCACATCGGGTTCTGGCTGTGTCGGTTTTGCTGCCACAACGGCCGACCTCCGCTTCGCGACATGGCATATGACGACATGGTGCCGCTGTTGCTTGCTGAGAGGGGCTCATCCTCGCGGATATCTTGTAAGCCCGAGTTGAACCCCCGAGAAAAGTCATCCAGCTCCCGGTCTCGAGACGTCAAAGGGATTTCATCTTCCCCGACAGTTCCTGGAGCAGTCCCTCCGCCCAGTACGGTGCCGCTCGAGTATCCGTAAGCCCGACCTGGCTGATAAGAAGGTGTTGCTGCTGACACAGATTCCGGTAACTCGCTTTGCAATGGAACCGAGCTATAACCAGACGTTGCGCTGTATGCGGGAACGGGTGCCAGCGGAGGTGTCGCAACTTCCTGAACCTCCTGTACAGGGGTCAAAGGCGTGAAAACATGCTCCCCGTCACCTTGACCAGGCCTTCGAGCATGGGTTAGCTGCATGTTCTCAGAAGCTATTGGGAAGTTGATTGTGGACTCACTTTATATACGCCGGATTGGCATTGACGCCGGGTCCATGGCGAGTGTTGCCTTTCCTACGGCGCCACAAAAAGAAGGCCAGCCCGGCTAAAACAAGGGCACCTGCGATGCTGCCAACTGCACTGGCGATGATCACAGTGTTGCTTACTGCGCCGCCGTCGTTGTCGTCATCGCTGGCTGGCGCTTCGGTTGCGGTAGGTAAGGGGTTGGATGATGTGCGAGTTGAAGATGCTGACGATGCTGTGGTGGTTTCTGTTGCGCTCGTGGTTGTGGCGGTAGGCGATGTAGTTGTCGTCTCGGTCTCGCTTCTTGTCGTCTCTTCGGAAGAAGAGGATCTGGCGGTGGAAACAGTGGTTGTAGAACTTTCCGGCTCTGATGTCAAGGTGCCAAGAGTGGTAGGCGCTGACAATGCCACGGAATCATCGGTCAACACGGCCTCGATGCTCGTCAAATCAATGGATGGACGTCCGGAAGCAGTGGCCACGACGGTGGCTGCAACGTCGGATGCCGAACCGCAGCCAAATTGGTAGAAACCTCCCTCAAATGTATTCCTGTAGCAAATGTTGCTGCCGGTACAACTGTAAACGTATGGATTGACTTCGGTCTGAGGTCCACTGCTGGCGTCGACGCAGCCGGTAAAGACGCCTTGAGTGCATGGTCCTTGGTCGGGGCAGCAGCCCACGGCACCTTGTCCGACGTCAACGGCGCAATGGGAGCCTGCCGAGCAGGTGGCGGGTAGCGACGGGTCACCTCCTATGTAACCACAAACGGTATTGAGCTGTCGTCCGAGGAGATTGTTCAGCTGTGCGGCAGCTGTAGGGGCAGATGTCGGGACCAGCGGCCATGGCTGCACTTCGAGTTCGTGAAATGCAATCGTCTTTGTTTGTTGTGGAATTGCGTGCCCATTGGATGTCTGGAAAATGGCAACAAGAACAAGCAGCGTCGCGCTGGGCGGCAGGCGCAGGAAGAAATTGACGGGGATCATGGCTGATTATCGTACAAGGACGTATCCGTGGATGGTGTTGTGGGATAAACCCCAGTAAAAGACGATGTTTGCGCCAGTCTAGGACGAGACGACAGCTGGATAATCAAATATGTAAAAAGAATAGCAGCCGGAAGATGGGGAAGAAGACCAAAAAGAAGAAGGCGAGGCTAAGAAAGAACCATGGAATAACGGCAAACAGGGATATTGAAACGGGGATTGACGTAAAAGAGGCAAGGCGCAAGAGACAACAAAGAGGTCGGAAGGAGAAAAGTGGATTGGAGGCTGGCAAGCGCTGTTGCCAGTTTGGAGACGAGGCTTGACGTGCACTGGCCTGGCAGGCCCTGGGAGTTAGGGGTCCCTTGGGTGCCTCCACTGCCCCTCTCGCTTGGCGGGTGAAACGGCGCCTTAATCTGGGGGCGGAAAGGATCAAATTGCCAAAAGGCCGGCGGCTGGCAGCGCTGGTAGGAAGACACGGATGCGTCAATCGGCCCCAGGATCAGCCTCTTGATTGCGTAGTGAATGCGACAATGATAAGGTTAAAAAGGGTAATGGCAAGGAAGAAAATAAAAAGAAAATATATCGAGAGATGGACAGGATAAGAAAAGAAACGAGCGTCTTCGCCTGAGCCTGTGGCTGTGCTGGCTGGAACTATGCCATCAAGGGGTAGCGACAGTCTTGGATAGACATTAGACCGAGCGACACAAGACGTCGGTTGAGACTAGGAGATGTGGCGAGGAAAGGATTTCAACGAGCATCTGGGGGGGAGGGGATGACCAAGACTCATATACAACTCCCATTGCCTACCTACCAACCCAGCCGCCTGGTCATCGTGGCCCAGGTTGTGGTGCCCGAACGAGCCCTACGAACCTGGCCCCGACATTACCGCACCCACCACACGATATGCAGGACCAAGGTGCCATCCGAGACACACACACACACACACGGGCACAAGCAGCGGCTCTTTTTCGACAGGGCTGACGCCTAGGATACGACGCTGCTACGGGAATGGGCCTTAGCGTTTGGATATTCTTAGCATCACGGGCCATACACACCACCCAACCCACAACGTGGCGATGCACCCAACCCACTTTTGCATGAGTAAAGGCAGGCCGCCCGGCAGGACCACGCAACACCCTCTGCACTACACCATCTTGCTGCCAGCGGCGCTTAGATGAGCCAATCGCCACCGAGTCTGACCACGCACGCTGCAAGCCCGCACATGCAAACGACGCGGACGACTCTTTTTAGGTTGGGGAATCGCGGCTGCATGCACCCACCACCACCCACCACCAATGGTCTATGACCCCGGAGACAATACACATGTGTATTTTCGGTCCCGGCGTACGTGATGCCGTGCATGAAGAATTACACAAGCTGCTTTGCTCTTTTCGATGACTGCCAGCGGCAGATGCAAGCGTGACGACGACAAACGCAGTGGAGAGGGGAGGGGGAGGAGGGAGTCCGAACGCCGGGACTGCCAAGAGGCGGCTAGGCATGACCACAGGACGGGCCGCGCTGGGACAGTTGGCACTTGGCGCTACTAACCGAGCATCCTGCAGATCGATCCACACTGTCGGATCGCTACAGTACGAGTTGAGATGATTTCGACAAAGTGAGGACGATGGGGAAGATGCAGTTCGAATGTGGTCCCAACTCTGATGACGACGCATAGCCTTGTAGGTCAACGAGATCGGCCGTTGCGCATCTCAACCACTCAATCTCACGAGTCAAGCCGTGATGCTAGCTAGGTAGGTAAGTACCCAATGTAGAGCACCTCGATGGTACCATGTTTCACCCTTACTTTGCCCATCAGGCCGTACTCCGGTGCTCCTTCCGCGTCATTGATGCACATGTACGCAAAACTGACAGCTGGTAATTTGGATTATTGGCTGATTATCATTCCTCTATCCATGTATCTTCACGTCACTACAAATGCTACCGAGTCGTGTCAAGTTCTGGCCATGAGTCAATGTGTTTGGGCTAAAGTGGGGACCTGCTTCGCATAGAAGCCCTTCTTCCTCGGATGCCTCGTATAGCTTCGTACCTGACCATTAGCTCGCTCTTTTCGCCCACATCGCCATGTCTGCAACGTCTCCCAGTGCAAACGACAGCGAAAACATGATTATGCTTCTCGGCATTCGTTCCGGCACTGCCACCGTTTTCGTTTCCTTAAGATGCGGCACCTAGCCCACGCAGCTGATGTGGTTTTCTGGATGTCTCTCACACCCCCGAGAGCATCATGGCAGACGATGGGAAAGACACAGAAGCGGGATACCCGTCCTCGAAGAATCCACTCAGACGACTCACTGCTCTTGTGCAGGATAGTCTGACGCTTGGCGACCAGGCCAAGACAAGGGGTACGTTCATTTGAATCACAACGTTTGATTGAGACCACTCATCTCACTTCCATACACAGATGATGGCCGAGTCGACATCCATATCAACACCGCACTCTACAGGACTATCAGTCATCTCGTAACAGAGCCCGACTCAGTCTCCGAAGAAGCACCACCACCCTACGCCTTGAATGAACTGTCTGATTCATTGGAGCCGCCACTGCAACCCAAGTCTGGGGCAGGGAGAACAACGGCGCCCAGTTTCCCGATTTCCCTCAACATCGTCATACAGGTCGTCGGCAGCCGCGGCGATGTTCAACCGTTCGTTGCTCTCGGATGCGCGCTGCAAGCTGCAGGCCACCGAGTTCGACTAGCAACTCACAATGTCTTCGAAGACTTTGTGCTTAATGAGGGACTTGAATTTTATCCCATCGGCGGCGACCCTCACGAGCTCATGGCTTTCATGGTCAAGAATCCCGGTCTGGTCCCGAGCATGAAGAGTTTGCGGGCCGGTGACATCCAAAAGAAGCGCAAAATGGTGGCGGAAATGCTGACGGGTTGTTGGGAGTCGTGCGTCGAATCGGATCCTCAGACAGGCGCGCCCTTCGTGGCCGATGCTATCATCGCCAATCCACCCAGCTTTGCTCACGTGCATTGCGCCCAGGCCTTGTCCATCCCATTGCACATGATGTTTACAATGCCTTGGACAAGCACGAGGGAGTTTCCACATCCGCTTGCTAATGTCATTGTCAAGGGTGCCGCGGTAAATCCCAAGGTAGCCAACTATCTCTCCTACGGTCTTGTCGAATGGATGACCTGGCAAGGGTGAGTGTTTCACTCAAAGCTGCTGCGAAACGCTCGGAAGACATAGCTTACCATCTACAGGCTCGGAGATGTCATCAATGAGTGGAGGGGGACGCTCGATCTAGAGCCGGTGCCGACCACGGAAGGCCCGATTCTACTGGAGACGCTCAAGGTGCCTTTCACGTACTGTTGGTCTCCATCGCTGGTCCCCAAGCCTTCGGATTGGCCGTCGAATATTGGTACGTCAAAGGCTACCAGATACACTTACTTTCAAAATAGTAAAGGAGTGGCTGATCTTCTTAGATATTTGTGGCTTCTTTTTCCGGAAACCACCAAATTACACTCCTCCAAGGGATTTGGCCGAATTTCTTGAAAATGGTCCCCCGCCGGTATACATTGGCTTTGGCAGCATCGTCATTGAAGACCCAGAAATGATGTGCAGTATCCTTCTTGAAGCTGTCCGGAGGACAGGTGCCCGCGCCATCATTTCCAAGGGCTGGAGCAAACTCGGCGGTGACCGAGTCGGTGTCAACGAGGCAGGAGATGTCTATTTTCTCGGAGACTGCCCGCATGAGTGGCTTTTCCAGCATGTCTCTGCCGTCGTACATCATGGGGGAGCTGGAACGACGGCATGCGGCCTCTTCTACGGACGACCAACAACGATTGTGCCATTCTTCGGAGAGTGAGTGAAGTCCCTAGACTAACCCCAGCCCTCACTAATCTCTGCTGGTACAGCCAGCCTTTCTGGGGAGACATGGTCGCTGCGGCTGGCGCAGGCCCGAAACCGATCCACCATCAAGCACTTGATGCCCAGAACCTTGCCGAAGCCATCCAGTATTGTCTAAACTCAGTGGCAGTCGCTGCGGCTGCTACTTTGGCCGCCAAGATTCACAGAGAAAAGGGAGTGAATCAGGCGGTAGATTCCTTCCATCAACAGGTGGCCCGCTGTCACATGGGCTGCGACGTTTTGCCCAACCATCCAGCCGTCTGGGGATACAAGAAAAGCAACGGGAGGCTCATCAAACTCTCAAAACTAGCAGCCGAGGTGCTGAGTGAGCATTCGGAAATTGAAAAGCATAAACTCGTTCTGTCAGTGATACCCTCTTGCGAACATCTGCCTTGCGCTGGTAGAGTGCTGACCGTGTGGGATTCGTCATAGCTTTGGCTCAAAACCAATTCACATCGAGAATAAACGATGGGACCCTGTTACGTCGACGACGTCGGCCTTTATAAGTACTAACAAGAATATGGTCCAAGGCGCCACTGGCAATTTCGTAAAGCCAGTCATGAAGTATAGGTCCATAGCTGCCCAACGAAAATCTGGGTCAGACGCAGCGCAGTGCACAGCGGATACAGCTACACCATCAACGGCTTCACCCAGCACTGAACTCTCCGATGGCTTTCAGATTGAATCGCAGGTACCCAAGGGCAACAAGCAGGGCTCGTTGGCAACGACAGGTGCCGTTGCTGCAGCCTCATTATCTGGGCTGGGAGGCTTCTTCAAGTCTTTTGGTAAGGGATTTGTCGTGGACATACCACTGGCCACGACGGAAGGGTTACGCAATGTGCCCAGGCTCTACGGAGAGCAGGTCGAGAGCCACGAGGCCATCACGGATTGGAAGTCCGGGGTGAATGTAGCAGGGAAGAACTTCGTCTCGGGCATGGCGGGTGGTTTCTCTGACCTTGTCACGCAGCCTTACAAAGGAGCTCGCGAAGGCGGAGTAGTGGGAGGCGCGGTAGGGCTCGGAAAGGGACTGCTGGGATTTGGTACCAAGGTCGTTTCCAGTAAGTACACGGCAATGGTAGCATGATCCGTTGGTGCACGGTTGCTAACATGCCGCTTCTCAGGTCCCATGGGCCTCATCACGTATTCTTTCCAGGGCATCTACCAGAGTCTACGCAGGTTGACATCCCGCACGGACCACTTGATATCGCGTCGTCGCATGATGGAGGGCGAATATCTACTGCGAAAAGCAATAGCCGAGGAAGCGGACGATGTTGAGGATACTGTGATCAGGGTGTATCGAGAACTCCAGTGAATGGCAATTTGCTTCAGCGTAGTGTAATGGCAGGGGCTGGTGTAGGTGTACAGCGACAATAGAGTATTGAATGTGAGGAGCAATTGCTTCTTCATCCGATCATTGCCAAATTTTACATGATGTTTGTCCTATGTGCAAGATGTTCCAGCATCGCTTGCGCAGGTGGGCTTGGTAGGTGCTGTGTCTTCTTAATTAAGCGCTATGGGGCGGGGAACGACCCCGTGATGTCTCCTGGCAGCGCCTCTGGGGTGGTTGATCCACTAAAAGCTTAGCCCGAGGGGGGCGGGGGCCTTCTAGTGAGTGGGCTTCGGGACCGGCAACCCCTAATTCATGGGCCGCTGCTCCTCAAACCTCGATCCTCGCCAGCCACCTCGTACAAGGTCTACCTCAACCTCAATTGCTTCAATTGAGCAGTAGACTCGTACGCCATCCTCCCTCCTGTGCGTTGTCTTTCTGTAGCCGTTGTTCTTGGACATTCCATCTGGGACGGCCGCTGCGATGCCGATCCGTGTGAGAGCCAGGCCGTTGCCGGTTCGAGACGCCAGTCCTGTGTCGGCCAACCGTCTGGATTTTGACCTGCCCGACATTGGCGTTAACGATGACTTCCGGGAGGTGGTCAGGAAGCTCTCAAGGCGAGTTTGCCATCCCTTCGTCCTTTTTCCTCGCTGAGGGCGAGAGGCTTGGCCTTCTGGTCATGGCTCAGCCTGCTGTGTGTGTTGAGCTGGAGTCCAGTGTCTTCACATGTGGTGTGCTTCTGATGCTTCATGCTTGGCATTGCAATGCTGACGAAGTACGATCCGTCGAAACAGGTATATAAAGGATGTCATCGATTTGCCCAGTACCTTTGAGCAGCTACGGACCACAGCGGCTGGACATTGCCTGCGGGTCCTGGTTGAGCATCTCGCCGATTCATGCACAAACCCTGCCATCGTGAACGCCCTGTTGTAAGTTTATGCAAGCGTTCCAGCTGCTCCTGTCCCTGTGTATTTTGGTAAGCTCATCGGCTTTTCAGAGCACTCAAGTGGCACTATGATGCGGAAACGGAAAACCAAGGCATCAGCGAGGCCCGGTCGAATGCTTGTGAAATCGTGGCCTGGAGGTTCCTCAGCCGTCTCTCCGAACGCGATGCTGTCGACTACTGCCTGTACGAGATCCCGGACTCGGAGGATCCCAACCACCAGCACACGGCCCAGGAGGTCGACGAAGAGTTCGGCGAGCGGTCTCCCCTCTTGAGCATGCTGTCCGGGACCAACAGCGACGGCCACGGCAGCGTCGGGCCCGTGGGAAGCACCCGCAAGAAAACGCAGCTCCTGAGCTCCCTCTCGCGGCTGACGTACAGCACCGACGAGATGCCGGATGATGACGATGAGGATCCCACGGAGGCCTTCAAGACGCTGAACGCGCTCGAAATCGCCGCCGTTGCTAACGCCAAGCGCTTCCTGAGCCAACACGTCGTCCAAAAGATCATCACGGGCATCTGGAACGGCCAGATCATCTTCTGGGACAGCCTGTCCGTCCACTCGGTCAAGAAGCCCCGCTACTACAACCCGGCCACCTCGGACCCCTTCTCGCGCCTCCGCGTGCCCAAGTACCTCAAGTGCTGGGAGGTGCTGTTCTTCGTCATTTTCCTGGGTCTCTACTACACCGTGCTCATCGTCAGGGAGGAGAGTCGCCTGACGAAAGCCGAGATTGCCCTCTTCTTCTGGATCGCTGCCTTTCTCTACGACGAGCTGAGCGAGTGGATTGATGCAGGCTCCATCTTCTACGCGACCGATATCTGGAACCTGTTTGACATGGCCATGATCTTAATTGGGATTATATTTGCCGTATTCCGTGAGTAATCCAGCTTACCAGTCCGGCCCATGCGCTCAACGGCCGCTTATATTTTCTAGGGGTTATCGGAATCACACAGCAGGACAAGTTTTACAATGACTTGGCCTTTGACGTCCTCTCACTGGAAGCTCTTTTCATGATGCCTCGCATTTGCTCCATCCTCAGCCTGAGCCCGTACTGGGGAACGCTGATACCTTGTCTTAAAGAGATGGGCAAGGATTTCCTCAAGTTCATGGTACTCGTCGTCATCATCTACCTTGGCTTCCTCACCACCTTTTCTCTAGTAGGGCGCAAGACTTTTGATTTGATGCGCATGTCCTTCATCTTAACCAAGATCTTCTTCGGATCAAGCTACGTCGGCTTCGAAGTCATGAGCCAGATCGACCCCGTCTTCGGCCCTCCGCTGATGCTCATCTTCGTCACCCTCACGTCCATTCTGCTGACGGGTTCCATGACGGGTATCCTGTCCAACAGCTTCTCGCGCGTCATCACGCGCGCCAAGGAGGAGTACCTGTACGTGTACAGCGTGTACGTCCTGGAGGCGTCTACTAGCAATAGGCTCACCCACTTCTACCCGCCGTTCAACCTCATCGCTCTCGTCGTCTTCCGGCCGCTGCGCCTCGTCCTGCCCAAGGACGAGAAGTTCCGCGCGGCTCGCATCTTCCTCCTCAAGGCGACGCACGCACCCATCGTGGGCGTCATCAAGCTGTACGAGCTGATCCTGACCAAGATCGTCGTGGACGAGTACGCGGGCTTCAAAGGGCCCAAGGAAACAGCGGGGAGGAAGCGGAGAAGACCGGGCATGCCTGCGGTGCGGCCGTCGTCCGGGTACGCCGGGCCCATCTTGCCGTCGCCGCAGCCCGTGGGCAACGACAGACCGAATAGTAGGCGGCGCGAGGACGACGTCGAGGCGCCGTCGGCGGTAGAGGTGCAGATCAGTGAGCTGCACACCAAGATTGACCAGCTCACGGCCGCGGTGCTCGCCATGCAGCAGAATCAGACTGCCAGCAGAGCGTCGGACTAGACCAGCTCGGTAAGGGGCGCTCTGCCAAGCTGCTCTTGGCGAGCCCGCATGAGGCGGGGGGAGGCACCCGGAGCCGGCGTATGCGGGGACAGGCTGAGGGGCGCGGGGATCGGCGTCGCCCTGCCGCCCTGTTTGGATACGCTGGGATGAGCAGAGGTTGCCGCTACAAGTCTACAGCTTTTGAAAATAGAGTGTACTGTTTAGCAATTTCTCGCGTTCTATGGTGCCGAGTCTTGCCAAAGTTGACTTGCAATCACGCAAAGGGGTACATAATCCAACTATAACTTTTCTTAGACTTGATCCTCTCATGGCAATAAGCCTGCACGCCCGATTAGGGGCTGACGTCAAAGATACTTCAGCCATGCCACAACGCCAGGCACAGCGAGG
>KL660616.1:18121-67847 GCA_000732775.1 Stachybotrys chlorohalonatus IBT 40285 | reverse complement strand
CTCCCCGCACGTAATTGACGACGCTACATGTGCCTGCGAACCAAAACGTGTAAAAGAAGGGACAGGCTGATCGCCGTCCACCAAAGTTCCAGAGCTGCTTTGCCGTCTTACTTCGTACGACAGATCGCAGGCTGTCGCGCGCCAGACGCCATTGTCAGCCATGATGCGCCTTCGTTCGTTGCTCGCCGTTTTCTTGGCCGGCGGGGTGATTGGTGCCATTCTCGATAGCATCATCTACGAGAGCAGCAGCCACGTCGACGCCCATAACCTCGGTGTCGACGAGGCTAAGTGGCCGTACGGGCCTTTCCGCACTGAGGGGCGCGACATTGTCAATGCCAGAGGGGAAAAGGTTACCTGGGCCGGCGTCAATTGGCCTCTCTCGGGTGAGTTTGATCTTGGCCACATCCGATGGCTACGATGAGCAGCCCATGTCGGTTTAATCAAGGGAGAAGCTTACCAACGACAGGCGAGACAATGGTGCCCGAGGGCCTCGAGAAGCGGTCCGCCGAGGACATACTCGATGACATAGCCAGCCTGGGCATGAACTTCATCCGCATGGGCTGGGCGGCCACCATGGTCGATGAAATCTACGACAACGGCGGGCACGACGTGTCTCTCGAGCAGAGCCTCGTCGCGGGCCTGGGTCGCCGCGACGGCACAGCCACGACGCGACGCATCGTGCAGCACAACCCGCGGTGGACGGCGCGCACCGGCCGCTTCGCCATCTGGAGCGACATCGTGCGCGGGGCGGCCCGGCGCGGCATCTACGTGCACCCGGACATGCACATGGCGAGGGCGGGCTGGTGCTGCTCGCACACGGACGGCAGCGCGTGGTTCGGCGACGCCAACTTCGCCGTGGACCGCTGGGTGCGCGCGCTGGAGTACGTGGCCACCTGGGCCCGGGGCCACGCCAACGTCGTGTCCATGGCGCTGCTCAACGAGCCGCGGCAGCCGTGGGCGGCCGACTACCCGCGCTTCCAGTACGGCTGGGCGGCGCTGGCGGGTAACCTCACGCTGGCCACGGACGCCGTGCACGCGGCCAACCCGGACGTGCTCGTCTCGTGGTCCGGCCTGCAGTACGACGAGGACCTGTCGGCGCTGACGGCCCGGCTGAACCTGCACTCGGCGCCGTGCTACATGTGCGTGGCGACGCGCGACGCGCCGCGCCGCCCGCCCCTCTACTTCGACCTGGCGGACCACGCGTGGGCCGACAAGGTCTTCTACGAGCTGCACCTGTACCCGATGAGCGAGGACCTCGACACGGGCAGCTGCGCCGTCGTCCGGGCGCAGCTGTACCGCGCGGGCTTCAACGCGCTGGGCATGCCGCGCCCGCCGGGCTGCGACCTGCTCGAGGACAGCCCGCTGGGGCCGTGCCGGGCGGCGGCGCGGCGCACGCCTGTCGTCATGACGGAGCTGGGCGCCGCGCAGGACCCCTCGCTGCCGGCCAACCCGTACGTGGCCTGCCTGCGCGCCTTCACGACGGAACACCGCATCAGCTGGGCGGCCTGGGGGCTCGCGGGCTCGTTCCGCATCCGCCAGGGCGCACGCGACGTCAATGCCCCCTGGGGGCTCAGGAGCTTCGACTGGGCCAGCTGGCGGTACCCGCGCGGGGTCGATGAGGTGTGGAAGCCGTGGGTTGAGGCCATGGGCGTGGATCGCCGTGTTGAGTGAAGGTGCCCCACGCTGGGGGGCCATGTTCTACCAAAACCATGCCTGTCCATGCGCACTGGCTGTGGTACCACGTACATGTTCGACGCTGGTCCATCCATACAGAGCCCATCGGCAGTAGAAATAACTGCTTCATGTCGCATACCTTCTGATTCAAGCAGATAAGAAGCATTCCCATCCTTTACATTTCACGAATCCATCAGCCATTACAGTAATATGCCTACGCACCACCCCACGTCATCCGCTTAGTACAAAGTCCTCGCTACATATGGGTACTACCGTAAGTCAGGTAGACCCACTAAACCCTCCCGCCTATAGCCGCTCTCGCAGCCCCCACGCGCACGCGCTCACACGCGGTAGCGCCCGGTCCCCGAGTCCAAGCGTCCCGTTCCTTCCCTCACTCGCGATGTCTTCCCCCGATATCTCCGACTTCGGGGGGCGCATCTAGGAAAATCCTCCAAACAAGGCCTCTCCCATTTCGACGACAATCTCACCAACCGACGTTCCCTTTGGCAAAGCAGATACCCCACGACAGCACGTGCTATTCCGTGGAGTCTTTTTATTTTATTTTATTTTTTTAGAGAACATCTTGGGAGGGCATGAGTCGAAGCTCGAGCTCTTGCTAGGTTCTCCTGTTTCGTTTCGTTTCTTCCCCCCCCCCCGGGGTGCTAGTCTTGCTTGTTTTGCTCATTCTCCCGACTCGTGCTCCATGGCCCATCGTCGGATTCTGTTTCAAAGTTCAGATGTCTGAGCCGTAGACAACATCGACTCTCGCAACCTCTTCAACAAACCTTTCCCCTTTCTCAGCCTCGGCCTGGACTATCATGAAGGACGGCGCCATGTCCGCTCCCGCAACAGCAGCCGCCCCGTCCTCGCTACTTGCAGCTACTTCTCCCTCTGCTTCAACGCCCACGGTAGCTTCTCCAACCTCCGCCGCGCTCGTCGACCTCCCGCGATGGAACACGGCCAACCTCGGCTGGCGCTTAGGCACCGATCTCATCAGCGCCGCATGCGCCGGCGTCCTTGTAGCGCCCGTCATCTCCATCATTGACCGGTGAGCCCTTACTCTGTCATCATTATCCTATGGCTACCTAACATCATTGTCAACACCAGCTCCATCATGGAAAACGCCTCCGGCCGCGCCTCCTTCGCCTCCTCCTTGCGCACCTCCCTCGGCGCCTTCGTCACTCGTCCGCAATCTCTCCTCTTCTCCCGTCCCTTCGGCCTCATCTTCCTGCTTTACGGCGGCACCTACCTCACAGCCAACGCCTTCGACACCGCCGCCTCCACCCTGCGCGGCCGGCCCGCCGCTTCCGTTACGTCCGGCACTGGCAAGTTCGCCGCATCCTCCGCCGCCAACATCAGCATCTGCATCTACAAGGACAACGTCTTCGTCCGCATGTTCGGCCCCCCTGGTGTCGTGCCCCGAGCCGTCCCGCTCGCATCCTACGCCCTGTTTGCGCTGCGCGACTGCATGACCATCTTTGCCTCGTTCAACGTCCCGCCTCGCCTGGCGCCGTATATCGATGCGCGCATGTCGTCTGATCTCAAAAAGCGCGTCTCTGGCCAGACAATGGCGCAGTTTGCCGCCCCTGCTGCTGTGCAGTTGTTTTCGACACCAGTGCACCTGCTGGGGCTGGACCTCTATAATCGACCCGGCAACGCCCACCAGGTGCCCTGGACTGCCCGCTGGTCCCTCGTCACCAAGAACTGGCTAGTCAGCACGGCCGCCAGGATATGTCGCATCCTACCCGCTTTCGGCGTGGGAGGCGTAGTCAACATGAAAGTGAGGGACACCCTCATGAGAAGTGCTGCATGACCTTTCAAATCAACCAAACAGCTGTGTGTACCTGTACCATCAACTGTATTGTTTAGCTATATCACTTGTTTTATTTCGCCCCTTTTGGCTGGGGTTTTGGGTGCTGGGTGTTTGGGTATGGCATTGCCAGGTTCTCTTGGCTGGTTCTCCGGTTGCATTTTTACGTTATGATACAAAAACGGCACGGCATACTACGCGGATGCGGAGGCAAAATATACGAAGCTTGATATATACAGCCTGTAAATTATAGAGGCTATAATTTTAAAAGTTCACATGGGGGAAACAAGTGCAGGAATCCCGGAACCAACAATGTCTTTTTGAAGCATGCCTTCTGTAACTACATGCCACGCACCCTACGATCACCAATATGTTTAACCACGAAGACAGCTAGGACCGCTTGCACTTCTCTAGGCATCCATCGGATGTCCTAGACATGGGTCATCATGGCTCCTGCTTCCATACTTATCCCGGGGTACTGGCAAATGGCGAATTTCCATCCCGCCATCGTCTTCATCCCACACGTGAGTAGCGTCACATCCTCGAGGTATCCATAGTCCATCCATTCCAAAGCCACGTAAAGTCATATCCGTATCATCCTTTCCCTGTACTCCAGAAACACCCCATCCGAGCCCCTGAATATACCGTCAAAGAATTGAAGAGTGGCGAGTCGTGCCAATAATGATGAAGACAAGGATTGCGGGTCGGCCGAAATGATGCCCAGCTTCCAGGAACCCCGTAGCTTATTGACCATTGCCGAATGACAGTGGACTTCAAGATCATACATGCCGTTGAGGCACGGTATATGTAACCGAGAACTCTCAGAATAGACGGAGTGCGGTTCCACTGCGTGAACATGTCGACATGGCGACTCTATTTGCACGAGCTTGACGCCACAATGTGACTGAGCGTCAGTCTGTGCATTCCTGCTATCCCAGGGATATGACGGTAGCTCGAATCTCGTGTATCGTATTCGTCCCACAATATACCAAAACGCAACCGCCGTGAGACGCACGCATTTAATGTAATAAGCTGGGTATGCATGTACGTTGGCGCCAAACTCCTCGAATCAAACCATCATAGCCAAAATAACGGAGAAGAAAATTCCAACTGTCAAATGTGGCGGGAGAAAAGAAGTGAAGAATATCGATATGTGAGAGCCGAGCGCCATTCAAGGGTTTGAAAGAACCCTAGACGACCTCAACATAGAGCAGGAGTTTCTCGTTTCGTTGTAGCGCATAATCCAAGTCATTGTCGCTCATGAGACTCGGTTTATCTCCAGTCGGCTCGTCCTTGTAGAATAGTTGCAGCTGCTCGTTGCTCGAAACCTTGAGACGGTCTCGAATCTTGTTGCACAGTGGGTTGAACTGAATGTCGGTAGGAACCCGGATGGCAATAAGATCACCATTGAAGTACAATTTGACCTTCATAGCCGCGGTTTGCTCTTGCTGCTGTTGTTGGCCTGGGAGAAGCAAGTTAGCTAATATTTTCATCCTTGGTATCAGACATGCTTACCCATGTTACCATTGCTCATCTGTCGCGGGGTGGCCGATAGCCCGGAGTAACCATTTCCATTGAGGTTGTTCCGGGACGATTGTCGAGAAGCCTCGGGTGACCCAGTCGACGATAATTGAGAGCCCTGTGACAGTCTATACTCATCGCCCGGGGCATTGGGGTCAATCTCGTAGTCTCCTTCGCGGGGAGTAAAGAATTGCTTGACTAGATTGCATCGAGAAATGTACGCCGGCTGATTCAACAAGTTCTTGACGTAGGCATCCAGGTTATGCAGCCGACCTTCCGTGATGGCGTCCGTAACATAGTTCACGGGACCGGGCATGTATGGTAACGTCCGCTTTTGGGTGCCCGTGTTGCCTGCTTCGGCCGGGAACTCGGTCAACAGAGCAATCTGGAAGTCGTAGAAGTCCTCGTAGTAGCGAGACAGCTCCCATTGCTGGCCGTCTTCGAGCATGGTCTCGATGACAAACCAGTACTTGTCTTCGGCAAAACAATATCGAGGTATACGAGCCGAGATCGGGGCGAACACTTGCGATGCGGGTTTTGCTTGAGATTGCTGGTAAGATTGGGTGTGGTTCTGAAGCCACGGTCAATGTCAACGCACAACAGGCTGCGGTGTCCCATAGACTCACCTGAGAGCCCTGCTGACTTTGTCGGGCGGCCTGCTGCTGAAGACTCATGCGGTCCATACCTTGCTCCAATGACGGTTGTCCAGGAGCGCCGCTGTCAAATTTGCCCAAGGTGATGCTGCTGTTCTTGTACTCGGCAGCCATCTTCTTCCACTCTTCCACCTTGGGAACGCCGGCCTTCTTTATCGCATCTGAGGGATTTGGAATAGCCTTATCGGTGGCCATGTCTCGAATCTCGACGAATGACACCGGTATTAGACCGGGTCCGCCCAATCTGCCAATCGGTTTGGCCACAAACCATTCAGGGTTGGACTGCGCAATCACGATAATGGCCTCGCCTGCCTTGGCCTCGAGTTCGTCGGCCCTCTCCGCGTTGAAGTCGTACATGACAATGCCGTAGACCATGGCTCCGGATTTCCCGGAACTTGAACTTCGCTGGCTGGCGGGAGCGGTATGGCGCGCGGCTGGTTGCATGGCGGACGACTCGCTGTAGCCGGAATCGTGATCGGGGTTCTTGGTGGATGTAGGAGGACGACCGCCGTCCGACTGCCCACTGTCTCGCTCTGTTCGCCCCAGCGCCTGGAAGAAGGCGACGGGCACTAGACCTCTAGCGTCAGGCAGAGCTGGGTTGCAGGCCTCGTACCAATCGGGGTCATCCTCGCGACCGATGACATGAAAGAAATCGCCTCTCGAAAAGCTCAGCTCCTGCGACGAGCGAGCCTCGTAATCGTACAGCGCTCGAATGACCTATAAGCACGAATGACCAGGGTTAGCGGGCGGTTTCGGCGCAAATGAGTCGCGTTGCAGAGAGCGCCTCGGCCGGATTGTAATGGCGACGGGAAATTGTGAGAGGGGTAAGGGGAATTTCTGCACCCACCTTCTTGGGAGGAACTATGGCCACAGCGGACTTTGGGCCGATGTTTATGGGCTGCTTTTCTTTGTCGCCCTTGATCGAGCGTCGAAGAGCCTGTGAGCAACGCGCAGCTGTTAGCTTGGAGACTTGACAAAAGCGCGGCATCATCGCGGAGCAGCCAGCAGACACGGCTTGGCCTGGGATATGCGGGGCCTTGCGACGATTGATATAGGGGCCATTCGCTGTCGCATGGCTTCCAGCGATGCGAAGGAGTGTAAAATGCGGCGGTGCCGGCCCTCTCTCTGTGCAGACCCAGCAGCGGGGCAGTACGGCGGTGACAAACCTTCATTTTGTGTGACTGGCTCGCGAACTCGTTGTGTGAGGTTGACGATGTGAGAGTGCGGCGTGAGTGACGATCGAGGGAAGGGGGAAAATAGAAGTCACCCAACGTCCGGCGGAATTGGTGGTGTTACTGTGCGACTTTAATATAAGGCAAAGAGGGGGGGGGAGAGAGAGGAAAAGTACAGCCCGTCGAGAGGCGGGCGGCCAGGGGGTGTTGATTTCCTAAATAAGAGGGTGTGGGGTGTCGAAAATGTCCCTGTCCAATTCGTTTCTGATAACATGTGCTGCACCCAGGACCTGAACAGGGGGAAGAAACAAAGTGACGACGATGGGTATAATAGGGTTGTCGATGTGGAAGTGAATCTACCAAAAAGGTCGGCCGGCTTTTGTTGATCAGGTGCACTTGGCGGCGGATATCAGTGACTGGAGGACAGGCAAAGCTGCTGTGAAATCGAGTGCGGCAAAGGGAGGCAGCCATGCGGCACAACAGTAGTCCATGCAGCATTCGCATGCGGCCGTGGCTTTCGGTGACCCCAGTCCAAACCGCGGCGGCTAGATGCTGTGATGGTGTCCGAGTCGTGCTGTATCGTGACAATGCCGACTTGTCCTCGGCCGCCTCATGCACGGTTGGGTGAGAGAGCTAGGTAAGGTGTTGACTCGGTCCACCCCTTGGGCAGCGCAGCTTGGCTCCCACTTGCAGCTCCAACGGTCTTTGACGTCGCCCCCGCCGGGGCAGTCCAACGCGTGTCTCGGCGACCGTTCCACTGTGCCCGTACGTGCACAAAGGTCTCGGGCTGCTGCCGAGTCTCCTGATCAGGCCGGCAAGGAATGCTGCAGAGTCACGGCCCCCGCGAGCGCGTAGAAGATAACCGGCAATGCCGTTTCTGTACGGCTATGTGGAATCGTATCGTACTTTAGGGGAATGACGAGGTGGTAAAGTATCAAAATATCAGCGGTGTCGCGAAGGATGGCCCATACCAAAGCTTGTGGCCTGCGAGAGAGTGATGATGGATCTACTGCGAATTGTAGAATGGGTCAAGAGTGAGAGATAAGATCTTTGGACGGTGGAATAAGGGAAGAAAAGGGGAAGGAGAAAGAGCAGTTCGATCAACCAAGGGAAGGAACGTAATAGGTTCGTGATAAGTGCAATGGAAGGTGCATACAAAGAGGCATGGTAGGCTCTATTAATCACGAGAATACCTTTTAAGAAGCATCTTACACCAGCTACCGTTACCTTTACTAGTCAAACAGGCAATGTACGCACTGGTGTCGTGCCGTGCCGCCATGCAAGCAACAAAGCACGATACCGTCCAATACCCTGCAGCTCGCGGACACTGGCCCATTCGGAAGCGCCGCCACCCGTGCATCGTCCAGCTGGAAAGGGCACGAGGGCGCCTAGGCCCATTGATTCCCCGTCTTTTTCGCCAAACTAAGGCAGGGGGAGTGGACGGGCAACCCTGCGGCATGCGGTCTGCTTCTGTTTCCCGTTTGATGCTGCTGCTTGCTGCGGTTGGCCCCAGGCGGCCAGAGCTTGTTAATGGGTGCCCGAATGGCTGCTTCCAAGCCTGCGCCGTCAGGGCCACGGCCAGCCACCGGGGGATCGCCTCGATCCAGATCACTGAGCCGATCCGACCGCTAGGGTGGTCGTGCGGGGCGCAGGATAGTAAGTGCAGTAGCGGAAGACTAAGTTAAGGGCATTCGGCGGGAAAAACAAGGGTTCAGTTACTATGATCCATGGACTTCTTTGAACCTCCATGGCCTAGCAGAATATTAGCAGACGCGAAGCAGCGGCCAAGTCGAAAAATGTGTGATACGCTGCTCATTCGTCATGAAGGATTGCCTTGCAGGCAGGATGCCAGTGTGCCCCTCACCAAAGCCAGCCCACCACAGGGAGTCAGTGCCCTGCCCTGGTCAGTGCCCAAGGTACCTTGCCCACAGGGACGAAGGCAAATGGAAAACAGGCATAGCGCAGAGGTCATGTGCAGGTGGCAGGAAACAGGCAGTGTGGCGTCGAATCACTGCCTAAGCCCTGCCCGAGTACATTTACATACCCTTGGCTAGTCCTTAATGGAGGTACCCCTACCTACCTTACCTACCTTACCTACCTTACCCACCTACCTGGTATTGCTGGCATTTACACTGGCATTCATTCACCTTTACCTCGAGCTTATTTGGGACATCTGTCGCCTGAAAGCCTAACGTACTAAGCCATTGCACTTCATCGGTCACTTGAGCATGACCCAGCGCGCATAAGACATACGTTGCCACAGTCGCAGAAGCCTGTATGACAATTTATGCATTTCCGTAGTGGATCAACATATCTTGCTATCGAGCACCATGTGGCTCTAGACAGGGCCAAGACCCATACGGATTCTGCTTTCAAGATAATTTTCACTTCATCCTCCTGTCGACTAGTCAACCTCTCAGGGGCACCGGAGGTGCGATGTGAAACGCGACGAGCAAGGGGTTTTATTTCATTTTTATTTTTTATTTTTTGGCAAAAGGATTTCCACGTTTTCGAATTTGTTGCGCCCAATCCTCCACCAGCCCAACTGTAGGTGGAGTTTGATGATGGTGCCATGATCCCAAATCGTGGCGTTGGTATTTGGGCTGTAACCTCAATAGAGGCTGCCACGAGGGCGTGAAGCCGAAGAACACGCCGATGCCCAGATCAACGGGTCAGCAGTCGTCTTGGGCACTCATTGCAGGGAACAGCTGTCAGGGCCCCGGGACATGGGTCCGCCGCGTGGCGGCGCAGCGATCGCTGGCACTCGCGTCTGTTTTAGAACGGATCAGGCGCTGTGGGGGGTTAACGGTGGAGAGGTTTGGGATGATCTAGACTCCTGCCCTCGGATTCTCGAGATGCAACTTTCACATTGTCATGCTTGTCTGTGCGTACACTCACTGACCTCCACCACTTCCCTCTCCCTCTCCTATCTAGCATATCAGCCTCAACGCACGGTCGAACTCAAGTCAGCGAGCTTCGACCAACGCCATCCTAGGGCCCCAGATTTAACCGTCCGTCCTTGGGGTTGGCTCGTGTTTCCTTCGTGATCATGATAGCGGCCAAAGACGCGGAGTGCCAAGCATGTTGAAGCCATTACACGAAACTTGACAGACGCAGCCGGTATTGAAGCATGTAGGCTCAGGTGCGTGCCTCGTGCTCTTTCGTAACAGAACTTATTATGGTCACATATAAGGCATGGACCTATAACATCGTCCATGTCCATAAGCTGCGGTATGCTTCATCTGCCTTTTCATGCATCCAAACGTGGCAGGTACAGTGTGGTTAGAATAAGACTCATGGCTCCCGCAACAAGATCCTGGTGCCGGAAACCGGAACCGGTTCATCTTATTCATGCAGTCGAGATCTCCAAGCTTCTAGGGAAGGCCCGTTGTTCAAGCCTCCCGCCACCCATACGGGCCATGAAGTCAGAACAGCGATCTTGCGACCGCCACATTCTGCGCGTTTCTTTTGCCCAGGCACTAGCATACCCGTTTTGCCAACCACGCATTGACGACACCCTCACTAGTCATTTAGCATCTTTATGCTCCGCCTGGTTTCCCTTACTACCTTCGGCAAGTCCTTTGTCCTCGTCCTTCCCCCCGCCATGTGAAACATGGCGTCACGAATGCCAAGTCTGAAACCGTGCTTCCCGCAGACAAAAGGATGACACCTTCAACGAAGCTGCTCCCAACTCCATATCACATGGGTCTTGGATATGAATTCAGGAATAGCTTCTCAAATTCAACTCGATGTGAGGCAAGGCACACTGTCTAGGGATTACTTTTACAAGACCGCAAGCCCTATCATGTTGCCATGAAGACTGTGAACTTTCCCCAACCGCCTTTTATGCAACTCGTCGAGGCGAATCATCCAGATAACGCTGCTTGCTAAAGAAGAGAAAATGAAATCATGCCGCCCTCTATACGCGGCTGGTAGGTCAAAAACGTCTCTAGCAAACGTGATACCTGGTCGGAATCCCCTTCTTCCCATATTCTCGTGTCATCGTAAACACTGGTGACGCCGATTCCAAAGCTCGATGCCGAAGAAGGTAGACTGGAAAACGTTAGAGGTTCGGCGACAAGTATGGCCAGCAGGGTGCTGTGCTGGGCGACTGATGAAACTCGAAGACCCAGTAGTCGACGACAGCTCCGCGGACAACTTAGACTGGAGGGGTATTTAGCCGGGGGTCGCAATTACATGCATGTCAAAACTGTCGTCCACGTCGTAGATGAAATCGTCACGTATCAAGTGGGCATGACCCTTCTCGCAACACCTCGACTCCAGTCATCCCAGGGCAAATCAAGCTCGATCAAGACTTGAACGCCCTCAAACTTTTAGTTTTCTCCAAGTGCAAAAGACCAAGTCTGGTTGGTATATCCGTGCTCGGAAGCTCAAGTGACCGGCTTGAGTTTCTACGGATGCCAGCAACAACCCAAAGTTGTGCAGCTCAGTGTTCGAGGATGAAGAATAAAGCAGAAAGCGAAAGAAAAAGCAGGAATCGAAATCAAATTTGGCCTTTAATGTCGACCTTTTGAAAGGCTGAGGATCTGGCGCTTTCGAAAAGTGCACCGGCTTTGCCGGTCAGGAAGGCAATATACTCCTGCCGGTCTTCCAGAAGGTGCTGACCCTGGTAATCAATGATGAACTGGGCAGCATCGGCATCAGACTCAAAACCAAGCTCTTCGGTGATGAACCTCAGTTTGACATCAGGCTTGAATCTGTTGGGTTGGTTAGCACAGGTATGATCGTGGGCTGGAGGATAGACGTACGCTTTGCACAAATTACATAGTGCAGCAAGCCGCTCTCTGACAACAAACATATCCATGAGATATGCTCCCATGTTGGGAGTGTCCATGTATAGCTGGAAGAACTTGTGATAATTGCCCAACGCCAAAGCGGAGCGAACATCCAAGGCATGCTTGATTGGTCGCTCCTCCTTCTCTGCTACGGTTAGATCTGCCAGGGTATCATTCATACCCGTCCGGTTGGCGGTATGAATGAAATACAAAATACGATAGGCCTTGAATTCAATTGGGTTCCCTTTGAGGCCGAGAGTGTACAGGGAGCGCAACTGCGTCTGGCACTGGTTATACTCACCGATATCCCCCTTCTCCAGAGCGATTCGGGCATGGATTTCATAGACGGAAACAGTGAATTCGTTCTTGATACGTTGAACCGTCAAGTCTTGACGCATGGACTTGAACTGGTCGCAAATGTACGAGTAGTTGCTCTCCTTTCGCCATTTCTTCTTGAGGAGATCCAAGGTTTGTCGGAGAATCCTTTCCGGGCGGACATTGGAAGCAACAGGCGGGGCGGTGAGACGGAGATACTTCTTCTCCAGGACTTCAGAAGTGCCGACAATAGGACCGGATGTAGGGGGTGGCGAGCTTGGAGACTGAACAACGGCCTTGTACTCGTTTTCGAAGCGTCGTTTTCGTTTGTTGGCCTCTCTCTGGAACTTACTAGATTTCAAAGGCTCGTCGGAAGAATACTTGTCCGGAGAGGGATACGAAATGCGGTCACCGAGAGAGGAGCGATGGTTAGTAGGGCTCCAGTTTGGTTGATGGTGCTCATCATGAGTGAAGTCGCCGGACTTCCTCTTTTTGGAGTTTAGTGGAAGACCGTGATTAGAAGTGTGCTTGAACTGGGCTTCACGCTCGGCCTTCACCATTGCCTGAGGCAGTGGCATCGTGTCCCAGTTAATGGTGTACAAGGTTCCATTTTCCCTGGCGGAACCGATGGTGGCTTTAAGTTTGGCTTCAATATCGGCGCGTGATACAGTGGGCTCGTCGTTCTGAGGGAGAAAAGATCGCTGGACATAGCTTCGCACCGAGTCTGGCCATTCGACCTTGGCTTTGGAGGGTTCCGGTGCTGATGATGCACTTGGGGAAGTTGAAGCAACGGATGACTGGGTAGGGGCGGCAGCCGAAACATGTCCACCGTACGTAGGTGTGGCTGCGGGGATATACTGGGCAAATCCATTTCTGACCTGGACAGGTGTGAAAGCTGGATCTAGCACGATTGTCAGTGATGTGTTCCGTGTAGCAGGGTGTTTGTCGGGTAAAGACTGACTTGCTGGGTAGGCGTACGAGGCAGGCGTAGCCTGTTGGGATATACCGGTCGCTGATGGAGCAGCGGACCAGCCTGGCATCATTTCGGCGGTGGAGCTGGCAAGAGGGGATCTGTTAGTTTACGAAGCCGAGGAGTGAAAAGCCTCGCAATGTTGATCTCGTCAGAAGTCGAGATGGTCGAAATGGCGATGAGTGCTGGTTAGGCGGAAAGACAAAGAAAGCGACGAGGTTTGGGCAAATCGCGGTATTTGTGGGACGACGAGGCGAGCCGGTCAAAGTCCCGTGATTCACGCATGTGGCTGGCAGAACCTCGGGCAACCTGTCCAGCGGCAGGGGAAACTAAGGCTAGCCTGTTCTGCAAGCTTGTGGTGGGGGGGGGGGAGGGATTGGGGCTGCTTCCCCTCTGCGAGCGAGCTCCACGCTGGGCTGCATTATCTACGATGGCTACTACCCACCTACCTACCATATCATCTTTGCGTTCCACTATACTTTACGACGTTCATCGCCTCGATTTGAATTTACCACTTGGTAGCTTCAGCAGTGCAGCGTGGGCAAGTGATACCTTCAGAAAAATTACAGCACGTGTGGCAAAGCTTGTAAGCGATTGACGCATGAGATAATCAAGGACGAGTACGCCATTCATCTGTGACGGTTCGAGAAGATCGAGATCCGAACTCACTTGCGTCTCCTACGCCTGCGGCATGACGACGAATGTTCTTGAAACACATCGACCTCACCACTGCGCTCCGGCCCTCTTACCTGCCAGATGAGGTGCTGCTCTTCGTCCAGGACAACGTCGGTCTGTATGAGGGGTATGTCAACCGCCAGCTGCAAGCCTAGCCGAAGGTGGACCTGCTTTCAACGACTAACGCGCGGTACAGAAAGTTCAAGTTGCCCAATCAACAGAACGGGCAGGTATACTTAACTTCGCACCGCATTTGCTATGTCGACAAGGCTGAGCCGCGGGCACATTCCGTGGCTTTGGACCTCAAGGATGTAGACCGCTTCGAGTCTTACGGAGGGTTTCTAAAGTCCTCGCCGAAAATCACTCTGATTCCCAAGCCTCTCAGGCAGTCCGGCCTTCGTCATCGAGCCTCCTCGAGCACGACGGCTATCACGAGGGACAGTTCTTCTTCGCCCATCCACGGCGACAGTGTCTCTCGACCACCCCCGTCAGTCCCAACCACTGCAACGTGGCTCTGCACGATATGCAGTTTTTCGAACCCAGTACCGTCCAACTTCGATCCGACAGCCGCCAACGTTCACACTCCTCTGCCGCCATGCTTGGCATGCGGTATCAAGCCGACCCTGGCGCACATGTTGAAGGCTGCGATAACAAATGCAAACAATCATGCTTCGCCGTTGCCGGTTCCAGACCCATCTAATTCTCTACCTCGACATTTGAGAACCTCGCTTCCACGACCTCTGTCGGAGAACCTTGACTCAAACGGCCCCAGCTCGCCTCGAAACACTTCAGGAAACAGTGTGGAGACCAACGAATCGTTCCAATGCCCACGCTGTACCTTCAGCAACCACCCCTCACTGCTTTCGTGTGAAATGTGCGGCGCTCCGCTCTTATCCAAGAGTTCTTCCCCACTATCGTCGAGCTTAGCACCTGAGCAGTCGAGGACAATGTCCCCAGGACCGATTTCTAGTCGAGGAAAACAGCTTGATCAGAGTGGTATTGATGTTGGCGACAGTGTCAAAATATCGTTTCGTACAGGAGGAGTCCAGATATTTCACGAGAGGTTAAAGGGTGCAATGACACAGCGGAAATGGCTTCTTCAAAACGCACCACCTGCCCCAAAATCTGGCCGACTACTGGATAACGGCGCAGAAAGCAGATCTCCCGACGGCTCCACCAATCGGACTGCAAAAACAGCAGGAATTGCCGGACTGGAGCAGCTGGGCTTGAACATGCGAAAGAACAATGAGATTCTGATTGGAAGCGCTTTTGAAGACCTTGAGGCGTTGATGGCGTCCGCCAAAGATGTCATAGCTTTGGCGGAGAGGTTCGCGCGCCAGAGAAACGGAGGCGCTGGCATTTCTGCCGAGGAGAACGCCCTGTTGGCCGAGTCGGCCAATCAGTTAGGTCTCGTGGCCACCAAAGATATAGTTGGCGGTGGAGGGGGCTCCGAAACTCTCTACTTATCAGAACTGTGTCGAAATATGGCGGAGTTCCTCACGGATGATGCAAGAGGCGTGCTGAAGAAGGCCGGCGGCATCATCACGCTCGTCGATCTTTGGGCCATGTTCAACAGGGCAAGAGGCGGGGTCGAGCTTGTGAGCCCAATGGACTTTGAGAAGGCAGCACGGATGTGGGAAAGCCTGAAGCTACCAGTGCGGTTGAGGACTTTCCGCAGCGGTGTCATGGTCGTTCAAGGCCGAGACCGCACCGACGAGACCACAATCAAGGCGCTGTCCTCTTGGCTGCAGGACCTGCATGAGTTCCCTCCCGAGCGCGACGTGCCCTGGGACTGGCACGAGTTTGGCCGCGGCGTTACCGCGCAGGAGGCTGCGGAGAGGTTTGGCTGGAGCCTTGGCGTTGCGGAAGAGGAGCTGCTCATGGCCGAGGAGCATGGAGTCCTGTGTCGTGAGGAGGGTATCGAAGGCCTCAAGTTTTGGAAAAACTACATCGATACTGGCGACACTCCTCGCCTGCCCAAGAAGCGCTCGCCTGATGATGAAGTGCTGCGCGCGTTAACTGACGCTGGGTTTCTTTAAGTGCTGCATTTAACGGATATTAGTTCATTCACAAGCGGGTAGATATGACATAGAGGATTACGTCGCAATGTACGCAAGTGCGGTTTGAATCTGTTCCAACAGCATGATCAATCGGGCGTAAGACACTTTCCTGAGGTTTCACGACGTACTGAAGTGAAGAACCATTGCATCGTGATAGACAATCGCAACGAGGCGTATAGCGTAGTCCTTCAAAAGTGTCAATTATGACTACCAGCCCCATGGGATATCTTTAAGTACAGAACTCCTCGTTACATCATGAATTCCAGCCCATTTCCGCCCATTCCCGTAGTCCCTGGCGCCTGCACAAAGTGGTAAAAGTGGAATGATCCGCGCTTTTAGAAAAACGAAAAAATCGTGCTTCAGGCACGCCAGTCACTCGTCAATCAGTAATGGTAATCACTAAACCACCACATGGGTAGACATATGCTCGACAGCTTCTTTGATGGTGCGAAGCATGCGTTGGTTGACGCAGAAAGGACATCGCAGTGGCCGCTCGTGAGAGGATACAGGACCATCTGAGTGGATAGGCGTGAGGGTCAGGTCGGGGGCAATGTCCTGCGCTGGTGTGACATATCTAGGGTCAGACGAAGCGCGTGGCACCGGGGTCGACACCATCATTGGAGGGGGAAGCACGCCTCTCTCGACGCGGTCCCGTTCCTCGCGCACAGCGGCGGCTTGTTCCTCGGCGGCCTGCTCTTCCTGCTGTAGCTGCCGCAGCGCGTTCTGCAGAGCGACCTCGGGGTCGTCGTCCGCATACATGTGCTGGTCGGGATGAGGTGCGTGTAGGGAGTCGGGTTGAGGATGGTGCTCAGGTGGTAGGTGATGCTGTGGAGGTGGTTGCGGAAGTGGAAGGGGGTGCGTCGGAGGCGGCGAGGGGCCGGCCATGCGGCGGACAGCTTCGTCGCGTACCAAAGCGCAGACATTGAGCGAGGCTTCGACGCCAATGACACGGAGCACTTCTTCCCGGATGGCGGCAGGGCTCGTGTCGGTGGTGATGGACATGAAGCGAGGGACGCACTCGGCGAGGTAGTCGATGTCCTCGGCGGCGTTCATGCCAGCTTCGCCATGGCGACGCTGGCGGCGTATCAAGAGCCCGTACCGTTTCTTGAAGCGATGAATCCAGCCCGGGGAGAACTCGGGGGGGTCTTCCTCCTTGTAGCGGGGCAGCTGGCCGAAGATGGTCTTGGCCTTCTCGCCGAGCTCTTCGTTTGTGGGATGACGTCCTGACGCCTGGACCTGCTGGTACCACATCAAGACGAGCTTCTCGACGTCGGGCCAGTTGCCGAAGCGCAGGCGCGAGCCCGACAGCTGGGGGTTGTCGCCATCGAGGCGCGAGTACTTGGGGGAGAGGGAGTGAGAGACGGTGGATTGGCTGATTTGCTGGCCGTACTGCGAGAAGAACCACTCGATGCAAGACTTGTGGGACGGGCGGATGGGTTGGCTGCTGGCCCAGCGGCGGAGGGCGCGGCGTTGATCAAGGGTCAGGGAATGGCGCTCCTTGGGGCCGCCACCGGCCGAGGAGGCGGCGACGTCGCCGGTGGGCGCGGCGTCGACGGTGTGCGAGTGGGAAATGGGCGGGAGCTCGTCGGCCGGCACCAGGGCCGGGTCCGTTGCGACGGACATGAATATCGTTGTCTGCGTCGCGCGGGCGGGGGGGCCTTCTGGGAATCGTTGTATCCGATGGGCATCTATGGCCTTGTTTCGATTAGAGGAAAAAGGCCGGTTGAGTCAATGCGAGAAATGAGGACAACGGGGTTCGAGGGGGGACCCGTTGTTTTTTGCCGGCGCACGTGATCGTCCACCACCAAAACAACCCGTGCAGTGGCGGGGAATGTGGACACGGTGGGCTGGATGGGGCTTAGCCGCGGCTTCACTCGATTGCACGTCGGCGTCATTTCCTGATAGCCAGGTCGGGCTCATGGCTGTAACGAGGTGCTTCTCGCATTAAGCAAGGTTAGCTACTTATCCACTGCGGACGATGGCTTCAGTAGGACAATAGCTCTTGCTGTATTGCTAGTTCGCCCTTGTTTGTCTATGAGGTGGACCATGAGTGCGTCACTTAAATGTTGTCATCAACTGCCTACGGGATAGGTCTGTGTCACTACCGGCGTTCGGATATCCTCCTTGCTCTGTGACGACGTTACTTGCAATATTTCTTCTATTCATTTTTTTTTAGCATGATTCACTCGACATGATACACCCAAGATGATGCATGGGACAACGTTGACCTAGAGTGCCCGGCCTTTGCTTCGGTCGTGTTGGTTGCTGTTGAATATTGTGCCCCTTGTTCATCCCTACCATGTTGATATTACCGAGAAGTGGTAGAAAATGGTTTGTTTTTTGAAAACAAGGAGTTGCAGTATCTTAAATCCCGTCCGGAAATTCTCCTCAATTCTAGCATTTACGTTGTCATTGCGAAGTTGATTCGTTAATACGTGCGAACAAGGGCCGGCTGGGCAGCTACCTCGCAAACGAGCTGCACCGTCGCGGGTTGTGTGTCTTCATAAAGGCATCAAAGGGAGAAACCTCGGGAGTTGATATCATCCAATTTGACGCAAAGGATTCAAATACATAACAGCCACTGTTGGAAAAATGAAGAAGCTGACCGGAGACACATTGTATCTCCTCATCAACAAGTTTTGGCGTTTGTGAGCCGTTTTGGGTTGCATACCTTGTTACAGCCTACTAACTTCTTTCCCGTACTATCCGGGATGCGAGCAATTAGGCAGATGAATGGACGCTGAAACGCAACTAATTCTTCGGCATATTGTGATCATTCTGCCCATGTCTCCCTTTTTTGTTGACTCTAATAGGTGCACTAGAGGCATTCACCCAAGCTATCGTCAAAAGCCCCCGGAGACGGCGTCCTATAACGATGCAGTGTGTCAGGCATAGCTTCTAACGGACGTCCGTTCATTATTACTACCCGTAACAGAATACCACGGTATCATCGTCTTGCTCATTTCATTCTCGGATCAGGTATACTCGTCGAGGACGTACGGCGGCCTTACTTGACGAAGGGTCTAATTTAGGAGAAGCCGTCTTGAAATGTGAATGTCGTCATGATGCAAAGCCCCGAGTTGTATGCTCTTGTTGTCTTGCGAACGGTTGGGCCCTGTGGTAAGAGTATGAGCGACAGGTCTGGCTGCAGGATATTGCTGTTTTGTCTGGGAACTGTCGCGGGACAAGACTGACAACGGAGGCTTGTTCTTGCGTAAGAACACTGTCCACTAAAACTTCACGTGCATCAGGGTATGTCCTGTACAAACGAAGACATCGTTGGAGGTTCCAAAGCAAAAGCTTCCAACAAGACCTAAACAGTATGAGTCTTCATCGCTGCCACAACAAAGGAACGAAATGAATGACTAACTGGTTGTTCGAAGCACTCCCAGCAGTATGGCTTGGGGAGACCAGATTTCAACATTGCAGCCCGACGCTACCCAGACGTTGCCCGCCTTATCGCAGCGCACACTTGTTGGGGAGCCCTCCAAGGTGGCAGCAAAGAGCCGCCGCTCAACGAGAAATGCTGAGCCTGCCTTATCTATAAGATCAAAGGCATATACTCCCGTGGTCCTGAACAAGTTTCGTCTTAGCACAAGCCATTGCGCGTGAATCTGCAAACCGTACCTCGGAAGACTGCCCTCTTTGTCCTTAATCACTTTGCCGGCATCGACAACGTAAAGCGTACTATCATCAGGGCTTAATGCCAAGCCAAGTGGCCGCTGAAAGCCATCCGCAGTGGCTCGCAGCTCCCCAGTGCTAGGCTCAAACCTGTACACCCTCTGGGGAAGCCGAGGCTGTGGTCTCCAGTCATCATCAAAGCCCGTGGCTGGATCCGTAAACCATATGGATCCATCTTTCGACACGGCAATGTCGTATGGTGAGTTGAGCTCAGCCCCGTAATACGACTGAAGTAGAAGTGCTGGAGGTTTGTTGCCGGATATGTAACCAAGACCAGCCGTCATATTGGCCAGGACTCCCTGTGCTGCCCATAGAATACCTTTCTCGTAGGCGACGCCGCTCGCAGGCATGGGCAGCGTAGGAGGCGGGCGAAGTTTTTGCCACGTCAGGGACTGGAAAGCACCTGTCTCCCCAGGTTCGAAGACCACCTTGGAGAAGAGTACCACCGGCAAGGCAGCGGGGTCGCTAGTCTGCAGTGGAGCAGACGTTGTCCACAGCTCGTTTGCCGCAGGATTGAAGACGCAACCTGAGTAAAAGAAGGCATTCTTGGAAGTTGCTTTGGACGAGAGGAGCTGGGTGTGCTGCGGTGTGTCGCCAGTGATGGCTGCGAGCTCTCGGCGGTAGAGAGTAATGACCAGTTCTTGTCCAGTCGGTCTAATCAAGTTTCTTAGAGCCAAAAAACTTATAGGAGGGATATTTCCGTAAATGGCAACTCACGGCTGTGCTGGAGCTTGGCCGCGATGTTGGGCAACCTGCCATCGCCATGTTAACATTCCGCGTTCCCCGCTCTTAGAGACTCAGCCCACCTTGACTGGTGTTTTCACAAAAGTGAAGCCATTGACCTTTATTGAAGCCATTGTCATCCTTTCGAACGATTGGAAGTGGAAAGTAAATTGCCTTCCTGTTGTAGCTGGCTCAGCAATACAAGAAGAGGTGTTGTTTCGATTTGGATGTCTGCCATACCCTAGCTCACGATTGCCTCTGATGTAAGCAGATACAGTAACGTCGATACCAACAGCATGAAAAATGGACAAATGCAGCAACAGTTCGTTAATCCAGTGCTCACCAGACAATTGGGGTTTTGGGTGTATACTCAATGTGACGGGCTTGCAGATGTCACCGAGCTACGATGTGAAGGGCAACAAGGTCGGCTGAGAGCAGTTACTGGAGTAGATACCCAATGTCAAGTGCTTTCTACTGTCAAGGCATAAGGATCTAGTATCCTCGAAAATGGAAGGCAAGGAAAGATGCAGTCTAGTGCACTGCATCAAACCATGTGTGGGTGACCTCGTCCATCAAATCATATACAGTCATACCCAACGCCAGTAGAGCATTGGCACATGCATGGATGTTTCTTGCGGACTTATTTTTCTTTGCAAGTAAATCCCTTTAGGATACAGAAACAGCGTTGCTATGAGTCGGACATGTGGCGTTGAGGTGATGATGAATGCGCGGATCGTGGGTTACTCCATATGCTTGTGGCACGAAAGGAAGCAAAGGACTGGCGAATGTGCAGCATAAAATACGGCAACAAAGAGGCATGGCGAGGAGAATGGAGCCAGGTCGTGGTACGAGAACGCGATGCAATAATAGCAAGAATTCGTTGCTTGGCCGACACTCAAGAGAGCTAGGTCTCCATGCTGGATATTTACACCGAGTCGTACACGTTATCCACCAATTCCCGTCGCATTTCAGTCGCTTAATGCTTCTTGTCCTGCTCCTCCATGAACTTCCTAATATTACTCCATTAGCATCTGCACTTCCAAAGGCCGAATGGCCAGGACGAATTCGCGCACTTGATGAAATCGGCCTCGTCGGAACTGGAGGCATTGATGGGGGGAGCAGCGGTGACGGAGGGCTTCTTGGGGCCGGAGGTAGCGTAGTAAACACCGCCGACCATTGTGGCCAACCAGCCCATGGCAAGCTGCAGATTCAATGTCAGCATTGTGGCCGGTCGATTTCTGTGTTGCGAGGGAGAAGGTTCGGTGGGCAACGTACGTAGTGGCCGCCGACCTGTCGGCCAGCAATTGTGTAGTAGGCAACTCCGCCAGCCATCTTGAGCTTTGAATTCGGGACCGAAGGGGTGGGAGGAGGGAAAGTTGGTGTTGATTGAGGATTGAGGTGTCGGAGCAACGTCGCGGTCGACAGTTCGCTTTTCCAGAGCTAAGGTATCCCAATCTCGAATTCCGAGCACTAATGTTCCAGCCTCATATTGCAGGCCGAAAGGTCTTCAGCGCCGCAAAATGGCTAAAGTTCGGTCAGGGTCAGGGTCAGGGTCGGAGTGTGAGAGCTAAGTACTTAACTAGTAGCCATTGAGAGTATTTACACAAGCATTGTAGGCAGCTCCTGCTCATCAGTCTCTGTGAAGTAGAAAATACTCCTGGATTTAGTGAAGATTGTAATCATTTTCCCTTCCTCAACCTTTTCCCCCTCCTGAAACCCAGAGATTCGTGATTGAAGACCTAACCATAATTTGTGGAAAGTCGAGGATAAGATGGGGCCATAACGAGTGTGGATTCCGATTAGCGTCCGCGGGAGGCCGGGAAATAGTGGTGGGTGGCCGCCTGTGATAGGTAGCAGGAAGACGTCACTGAGACGAAATCCTTACCTTCCGATCCAAAATCGCAACTCTTGCATCTGAGCCACTACCTTTTCTTTCGTTGCACCTTTCTCTGTACTGTGGGAAGCAAACACCACACCACTTCCACTCTTGAACAAAGCTTGGACCGTCGCCATGCCGTGGTGGGGAAAGTCGCAAGACGCAAAGCCTGAGCCGGCAGCCAACGAGACGAAAGTCGCGCCGCAGCCTCCCGTGCCCGATGCGCCAAGCAACACACTGTCGAAACGAGTCCCTCAGACAGTAAAGAAGGTTGTGGATGAGGTGGACAAGGATAACAGTGTATTCGATGATATCGTCGACGGATAGTATGTGACAGAGCATTCGCCCTGTGCTACCATCCTCAGCTAATCGCATTGGCCAGTGCTCCCGACTCGACCGAGAGCAACGTACGATACGCAGCGTACGCCACAAGAATCCGAACAATCCTACTATCCGCCCACCGCTATGTCGCGTATACATCAGACATAGGCGAGTCCTTCCGGCCCGTCGCCCACCCGAACCTGGTCCGCGCCGCATACGGCATATCCTGGATTTACATCCTCGGCGACGTCAGCCACGAAGGCTACCGTGCCTATTGGCACAATCAGCGCATCATGGATCCCAAAATACAACTCACACCTCACCAAGAGAAGCTGACCGGGCTGCCGGCGGTCGAGACGACGGGCCTTGCGCCGGCCAGGGTGGCACCGCTGGAGGACTGGCGGACAGTCATGGTGCAGCGAGCAATCTTCCAGAGCGTGGCTAGCATGGGTCTCCCGGCCTTCACCATCCACAGCGTGGTCAGGTACTCGGGCCGGGCGTTGAAGAATGCGAAGAACGCGACGATCCGCACGTGGGGTCCGATTGGCCTTGGGTTGGCCGTTGTGCCAATGCTGCCGACGCTGTTTGACAAGCCCGTCGAGAACGCTGTCGAGTGGATTTTCCACCGAGGGTTCGAGACGTTTGGCGGGAAAGCGTATGTTGGCGATGCGCCCGCCATAGGCAGGGAGGACTTGCTTAACAAGCGTCCTAAGGAGAAGGAGTTATAGACACATATCCAGGAGGCTCACAAGTGGGCATCCAATGAAGCTGTACGATGGTGGGCTGTAGAAGCGAGCGTATAAATGTAGAAGGCGAACCTTGTTTATGCAAAGCCAGGAAGATAATACCAATGCCACACACCTCATGTATTTCTCACAATATTAATCAATCTATTGAACTCGGATGTCTGTTTGGCGCTCCGATGATGAGGCAGTCCAGTAAATATACGTTGCTGTGGTGGGGATGATCATATGCTTCAAGATGCACTCACCCCACCTACAAGTAAGGGTCCAGCCTGTACGTACAAAACCTTGAGCAATGACTTTGGACAGGCTGGGTGTTTAGTTATTGTTTTGTGCATTGGGCGATTATTAACAGGCTTTCTTGTTTCGAATCTCCTCTTCCAAGACGCTATTTCTGGCACAACCGGTGCCAAGGCGGGCCTCGAGTCGGACCCGCGGCACACGACCCTTCCAGACACTTCCTCGCCTCTTTGGTCAGCCAGCCCACGCCTTACGAAGCCCGCTGGCTGCCTTTTCGACCACGCAACATCCTCAGCGCCTGTGCTGCCCTGCGGACCTGCTACGCTGCTTATAAGAAGGCAGCTACGCGTCGCCATGGCGTCCTCGACGAACTCGGGCCGCGAAGACGCCACGTACACCGAAATGGCGGACAAGAACGACGCCGCCCTCATCGGCACGCACTGCCAGTACGACTACTGCAACCAGCTCGACTTCCTGCCCTTCCGCTGCGACTCGTGCAGGCACATCTACTGCCTGGATCACCGGACCGAGTCGTCGCACAAGTGCGCCCACGCCGGCGAGTGGGCCGAGAAGCGCCGCCTCGCGCAGCTGTCGCAGCCGTCCATCGGCCAGGGCAAGACGCTGCGCGACAAGGTCTCGGAGAAGCCCTGCGCGACGCCCGAGTGTAAGACCGTCGTGGGCACCTCCCTGACGCCCGGCGTGCACTGCCAGACGTGCAACCGCGACTACTGCCTCAAGCACCGCCTGAAGGAGGACCACAACTGCAAGAACCTCACGCCCGTCGGCGCCCGACCCACCGCCGCGGCGCAGATCGACGTCGCGCAGAGGACGAGGTCGGCGCTCGACCGGCTCCGCGCCTGGGGCTCCGCGCGCAAGGAGCAGGCCAGCCGCGCCCTGCCCAAGCCGAAGCCCAGCTCTGCCGCCGCGCGCGTCGTCGCCGTCAACACGCTCAAGAAGACGGCCAAGGGCGACGACAAGCTGGCCCCCGAGAAGCGCGTGTACCTGTACGTCGAGGCCGAAGCCGAGACGGCCAAGGCCAAGTTCCCCAAGGGCGAGTTCTTCTACTCCAAGGACTGGGTTGTCGGCCGCGTGCTGGACGCCGCGGCGCGGAGCTTGCAGGTGCAGAATATCAACAACCAGAGCTCTGACGAGAGGGATCGCTTACGGGTGTTTCATGTGGAGGGGGGGAGGCTGTTGGAGTTTGGGGAAAAGGTTGGGACGGCGTTGCAGAGCGGCAATACTATCATCTTGTTGAGGGGCGTTGGGCCGCCACCGGATCTGATCGACATGTAGGAGGGATTTCAAAGGGGTCAAAGGTTCATGACGAGAGGCTCATGATGCATTGCGAGGCGTTTGCGAGGGGACAGCGTTTGATACCACTGCATCCATGTGGCACTGTTGTATCTTGTCATCACATTCGGTTCTAGCTTAACAAGGCACACGGGCTTTATGTCTCGTAATGCCTACAAAATCATACATTCAAAATCATACAACCCTTCCTTGTGCACGGTTGCCCATGCTAATCTATAACGAGGCCTCATATATGCACAATCACAGCCGCTCCAGCAAAACAAACATGTCAGTCAGCCTTGCGCTTAGTCTATATCTATTGGTTCCCATTCGTCCTCGTTCTCGTCCTCGTCCTCATCATCGTCTATCACTCGCCGCCGTCTTCCCCTTGTCGATCGACGCTGGGGTGCCGCACGTTTTGCAGGAGTTGTTGCTTGTCGTTTGGTCTTGCCCTTCTTCGGCAATGCTGCTTCAGGCGCGGCGGCAGCTTCTTCCTCGTCTTCGGCCGGAACTTGCCGATGATCCTCCATAATCAGATCATCATCACCGTCGTCATCCTCGTCTGGGACCGGAAAGAAACTTGATGTGGCATGACCGGGCTGCTCCTCGTCTTCCGCTTCTTCTTCGTAGCCCTCGGGCAGGAAACCACCGGCCATGTCCTCGTCTTCCTTGTGTACTGGTTTTGACTTGACCCCGGTGGCCTTCGAATGGGCGAGAACGGATATGCTTTCGTCAACCTCGCCATACTCTTGTCGAATCCGCTCCACGATACGCATGCCCATAAGGAATCTTCTCCACTGGCCGAGCACTGCTTTGCGCCGCTTCTCATCCTCCTTTCTCTTCCGCTCCGCCTCGTCCTTCTCCAGCTCTGCCATAACCTGGTCATGATACTCTTCTGCAATCACCACCCCTTGAATGACAGGCACGGCCATGCGGTGGCCGAACTCAAAGTCCACGACGGCTTCGGCGTAGTCGATCTGCAACCGCTTGCAGACCCGAATCGCTCCTCGAAACGGCACATGAACAGCGCCTTTTGGACACATGTGCTCGGCAAACAGATCAATGTTTCTAGTGTCATGTTAGCGGGCCAGGACGAAACGAAAGAAATATGTCACATACCCATATTCATTTTTGGGAATGACACCGTCTTTAATCGGCGGTGGTATGATCCATTCTGTTTGCTCCCAGCTGTACAAACCTTGCAGGACCTTCTGTCCTGTTGCGGCTTCTGCCTCAAGAATCTCTCTACGTCGGTTCGTTGTGGCCGCACGATATGGCACCCTCTTCAACGGCTGCTCGCCAGGAAGTGGTGCTCGGCCCTGCTTGTGCCAGGTTTCGGCGCTTTTGACGTTGAGGACATCGGATCGAAGATACACATCCTCCTCTTCGGTCTTATTTCCCTTGCCTTTGTTCTTGAAAATCTTGACAGGAACTGCCCCAGGTCTAAGAGCTTCTTCCCGTTTAAGGTGTCTTTGCAACACGAACTCCTTTGACTGCTTGTAATACTGCAAAGTCTCTTCGCCCTCCTTGATCTCCTTTTTCTCAGGCTGTTTTGGCTTGAGATCGGTGGAGTCCTCTTCGTCGTCCACTTCCGTGAAAGGATGGCGTTTGCTGCCACGTCGGTATCCAGACATTGCCGTTTTAAACCAATCAAACATCTCGTAGCGCTTGACTTTCCCGTGGCGGTTGTAGACTGGGACCTTTTCGGGAGCCAGCCTCGAACCCTTTGTCCGGCCAGGAAATATTTGCTTCTTCAGGTATCTAATAGTAACATCTTTAGCAGTTCCATCCTGCGAGTAAGCAACAACATAAGCCATTGTCTGTCTTGCTCTGTCGGCTTTTGCTCCACGAGGCTCCAATGACTCTATGAGATCTCTGTTTGTGGCAACGATGCCCTTCAAAACCGGTTCCACGGGTAGATACTTCTTGGTAATTGGTGAGAGGACTTCCACCCAGTAATGAGCATATTCTAAGTCCAGGTCGTATTTGTGCGTTGGCGGCTGCGACTTCCGTGGAGTGACCTCCAGTTCAACAACCGACTCGTCATCCGTGTCCTCGTACTCCAAATCCAGATTGTCGGCTGTATCAGCATCAGCGATATCTGTTTGAGCCTTGGACCTTGAGGGCCTGGAGGAGCTGGTTCCCCGACCGTTGGGCTGCGCAACGGATTTCGTCTTTGAGGTCTGGCCATTTGCCTTCTTCGTCTTCGGGCCTTTCGGCGGATCTCCATCTTTGGTTGGTGCCTTACCCTTGGACTCGTCAGGCTCAGGGTCAGCATCTTCCAGCTTATTCCAACCGAACCCCAAGCACTGAAGACTGGCGACCATTCGAGCATCGAGACCCAATGCACGCAAAAGGCAAGCGAAAAGCTGGGCGCCAACGTCCCGGCTGCCTTGACACTCCTGAGCACAGACCCGAAAGGCTTCGAGATTGTCAACTTTCTCCCCAAAGACATTCTGGTCGTGAGGCTCGGTTTTGAAAGCTTTGGTAAGCCTGTCAAGGCGTTCTAGCGGCATGTATCCCCATTTCCGGAGACCAGGTGCCCTGACACGGAATCGTTGTTTCCACCAAGCCACCAGGCACTGCATTAGCCGAAAGAGCGGATCGCCATGGCTCATGTCAACCATGCCTTCTTCGAGTCTTTCTGCCGCCGAACCCCAATCACGAGCTTCTATGTCGTTTGTCTTCTTCCCTTTTCCCTTGATTTTGCGTTTGCCCTGGGGCACAGGCTTTGGCGGAGGAGGTTTGACAAGCCCGCTGGATCGGCGCCAGCGTTCGTACTCATCCCACATTTTCGGCGGAACGTGTGACAGCATAATTCCCTGTGCCTCAGGATCACACAGCCAAGAGTTGCGCACGGCGTTATGCCACAGAAGCGACATGACATGAATGCAGTGTGTTGCATTGCGCACCGCTTTTTCCCGTTTGGTAGGCCCCTTCTTGTCGCCATATTGATTTGTCAGTGAGATTCGGGTATCCTTGTTCAGGGTCAACTCTAGGTCTCCAGACGGCATAGGCTGCTCAACAGCGGCAGTTTTTGGAGCTGCGACGTCTTCAAATTGAATATCATCGTCGTCATCGCTAGATTCCTCCACTCGTGGTCGCTTGGCAATGGGCACATCCTCAAAATCAGAATCTGATAGGGACGACAAGGAACTGTCGCTGCCGCCATCTTGTAGGCTTTCTAAAATTGAAGCAGCTTGTTTTGATGGTGGCGTTGCCGACGCATCAAGAGCATCGTATAGAGTAGCCTTTCGTTTGCTACCGGCAGATGCTGATTTCTTTGACTGTGCCTTTGTCCCTTGGCGCGGAGACTCCACCTGGTCTGGTTCTGGTGATGCCCGCAGACGTTTGCGCGGGACCAGAGGAGGCATGACGGCTTAGGTAGTGCTGCCCAAACATTCTGTAAGGGTCAGGCCAGAAATCAACCCGTTGCTTGATGCGTCAATTGCGTCACTGATTGCACGCGAAGATGCGCGAAGGCACGTGATTACACTAAGCTAATTCAGTCGAGACAGAAACCAACATCAGGCCAAACCATTATCATCTCACTCTACATCGTTGTCTCACAAGACAAGTAAATACCACGAATCAGTTTTCCAAAATTACCACAACTCTCGGACTTGCTGAGGACATGTAACAGACCACTATTCACCGCATGCAGACAACGGAATAGGTCGCCCACGGAAGTCCTGGGGTGCACGATTGTAATCCTTATGTTCATGTATATTGGGAATTATATAGGGAACTGAACTTCTTGCCAAACCCGTGATGCCTAGAACTGTAGAGGGATGGTCCCGTAGCCCGCATCGGACGGTGTTATTATCATCACCGCTCGTATACACCACTTTCAAAGTCCTCGTTCTTCACCCGCCATCAGATTGTCTTATCGCCAAGAATTGGGACGCAACACTTCATATTCTGGCCCTGGTAGGCCTCATCAAATGATGTTCATCTAGCCTTTCCAAATCTCTCGTGCCATTTCCCGGACAGCTTGGCCTTTGGTGCCTCTTTCTTTTCTGGTTCATGGTACTCCTCAAGCTCGACTGTCTCGTGGATGGTCGAGATGGCAGCCAAAGTCTGTTCAGGGCTGTCCGGCGAGTTATTGGGAGAGAGAAGCATGAGTGCGTTGGAGGTGTTTTTCTGGCGAAGTGAGTAGGCCTTGTTTGGCGTTCTTAGGACGGCGGCGGTGTCCGAGGCCTCAATGCTCAAGCTATCGAGGAGTCAGCGGGACCCATAGGCAAGATAGTAGGACGGCATGGGATGGGCACTGACATTGGCGGCGTGGAGGACTCGAGCAGTTCCTGTAATTCGGCAGGGATCTCGATGAGTCGATAGCCAATGTTGTCGGGTGTATGCCGAAGGCTGATGCCTTTGTTTTGGCTTGACATGGCTCAAGTTCAGGGCTCTCCAGGTTGACTTAGAGCTGCCTTACCCATGGAGTTAGTACTTGGCTTGCATGTATGGAGTCGGGGGCTCTGACCAGGGTCCTTTTTCATGTATGCACCTCACGAGATCGGAGTCACGTTAGATGAATATCAATGCCATACCCAAGTAGGTAGTGAAGTTGGAAGCTTAGTCACAATACACGGTGACTCCAAGATCGACTTTGGCTTTCCTTGGTTTTCATGAACATTCCTGCTGTATGACCGACAATGGAATACATAAAATTCAACGGCAAGGATTGCTTCCAACGATGTAAAACAGCACAAGACCTTCGCCAGTGCCTATTAGCGCCTCGCAACGGCGGTAACTACGCCCAGACGCGTCAAACGCGGTGTGGTGGGGGGGCCCAGTCCCAAAATAGTCTTGGAGAAACCTTAGTTTGTTGACCGCCATCGGCCCCAGACAGGGCTTCTTCTGCTCCCAACCGACGTCAATAACCGTCCAATTATTGTGCATTCTCTTCAGCCTCACGTTCCTTTCTCTCCTTTCCAAATATTCGTGCCCTTCTGTCCAGGAGCAGCCTCTGCTGTTTCACCTTCCCGATTGCTTGTGCGGAAGCGGGCCGGGAGACGCTGCAACGCGAAAAACCAGGCCCCTACACTCGTTATCCATGTTGTTCTGCTGACCCAGGCGGCCCGCAACAACCGCCCTCAACTCCGACCCGATACTCCCTATGTTGGCCGCTTCTCCCCGCACAGCCCCGCGCCCTTGATCCCGAGACGACCTCCGGCCCGTTAGGTAGACCATGGTGCGAGTCACTGACGAGGTGACGCTCTCGCCCGAGCACGTCACACTCTACCATGCCTCCGACCCCTTGCTCGGCCACCTGCCCATCCTCATCTTCCACGGGCCGTCGACCACGGCCAACTACACTCACAACAGCTCCCGCGTCCAGATACACATATTTACCCCTGCTGGCTTCCAGTGCTTTCCGCGCATTACCATCTCGCCTAATTCGTCCCTTTACAACGTTGTTGACCTTTTGCCGCGGGAAGATCAAGGCGACGAGGTCTTCCGTGCCCTCGCTTTTGGCCTTTACAAGTACTTCACCGAGCTTCCCGATGGCGTCAAGAACCACCTCAGAAGTCAGTTCCCCACGCGCGGCGGTAGGCAGCCAGGCAGCGGGCCTGAGCTGTTCGGTAAGAAGCATGCCGCGGATCTGGTGACGGCCATGACCAAGAGCGACAACACTGCCGACGTCATTGCGTCGCTACAGGCGGCATTACAGACACAGCACATCGGCAACGTGGACGTTGACTTTGTGCTTCCACCGGGAGCCGTGGTCCCACTCCAGCCCGCCGACTTCGAGGAGATCCCTGACGATGAGGACGATATACTGGACCCGACGCTGCGCCAGTACGGCGGGTACACGCCCATGGTCAAGCTCTTGGGAGAGCCGGTTTTCTTGCCAACCAGCAGGCTGAGGCGCGCCCCCTCCAAGCCAACCTCCTTGAACCGAAGCAAATCTTTCAACAAGGACCAGAAATATGAGCTTCGCATGAAGCTCGGCGAGCTTGTCGATACGGAAGAACGATATGTCTCCAAACTCGGCGAGCTTGTCAGGAATATCGCGCACGATTTTCGAGACAGCGCCAGGAGTCGACCCCAAAACAGCTTGAGTCCGTCCGAGAAGGAGCTGGAGAGACTATTCCCTCGGTCCGCAGACCAGATCCTCAAGATCAATTCTGCCTTTATGGAGGAGCTACGAAGGATCATGGACGAATCCGATGAGGAGGCGACTAGGGATATGGAGACGACAACTGTCAATATCACCGGGTCTAAACTGGGGGCTTCTGCACGTACAAAAGATCCTAGTGGCGCGCTGGCAATCGCGAGACTATTTCTTGAATGGTTCCCTAAGTTTACTGATTGCTACCAAGACTACATCAAAGCAAGCCAGCACTTCCCAACGCTGCTGACCTCTTTCCTCGATCAACAGTCCAGCTTCAGGCAACGAGTGAACCAGACGGGAGAGCAGACCATCCGTTCCACCTTGATTGAGCCAGTGCAGCGGCTGCCGCGCTATAGTCTCCTGATTGACCAAATTGTTGGCTCGCTGCCCATGACGCATCCCGCTCTGCAACCCATGCTCAAGGCCAGGGACATCATCACAAACATTTGCTCCATGGACGACCCACTTCCAGATAAGCCACATGTTGCCAGTCGATTTCGAAATATGGTTGAGTCCTGGCCGATGGATCTGGAACCTCAGGGTCGCCTGGTCGTCGCCGCCGACTTCATCGAGCTTGTTGCACCTTTCCAGCCCCACAACCAGTCAGATAAGCCCGGAGTCTTCCTCCTGTTTTCAGACTGCATTGTTCTGCTCAAACGGGTCGGTGGGACAATGATCGGCCGTGATCTCATTCGAGAAATTGACAAGCCCTCCGCGGCTGGGTTGCTGATTTCCATGACAAACGCTGCAGGCGGTCCTCCGACGTACGATTTCGTGTTCACGGGGTGGCATCCCCTTGCCGATGTACGCTTCACGGAATCAGCGGATGGCGATCTTGTGTGGATGACATCAATGGCGGACATGAGAGATCCCCATACCGGAGAACACAAGATCAGCAAGTCCGTCACCTCTCGGTGCTTCCTTCTTCAAGATTCGTACGAGGGCAAAGGATCGAAATGGGACGAGGAAGTTGTCAAGGCAAGAGTCGAGGCTCGCTTCCCAGAGACTGAGCGAGAGAATCCGTGCTGGACTCTTCGATCCGTGCGAATGCCAGATAGCAGTCTGGGCTTGCATGCCGCGGTGTTTCAAGAAGGCGCCCATCAGCTCATCGACGGTCGACGAGAGCCAGCAGCCATACGTGTGGTTGTCGATCACGAAAAGGGAACCAAGGGTGCGCCGGTTGGCCACTATGGGGTGGAGATTGTAGTGAACGTAACGAGCAACGACCTGAGACGCGTCTCTATGCTTACCGTGGGCCTGAATAACAAGCAGTTTCAAGACGATGTGGCTTTGGAGGACTTTTTGCCAACTTTGTCCCGCCGAGGTAAGGTTTCCCGCCATTGCCATCTAGTTAACATGCTAACCAGGCTTCAGTCATCCAACTGCTCAGCAGCCAGTACAACGTCACCAACGCAAGGCTTACGGGTCCCCTTGTTGCCTACTATACCAGGATTCTCCGACGAGTCAGCCTGTACAGCCGCGCAGAGAAGACGCGGTCATTTCTCCCATCGTCTCCAGTCAAGCTCATATCTAGCTTCTGGAATGGCAGCAGCTCCAACGTCAACACGCCCGACGCGTCACCGCCGAAGCCATCCCAGCGCCAAGCTCCAATGTTGCAGAGGAACCCTAGTCAGCATTCCATCTTCAATTCATTCAGGAGCAAGGACAGCGACCATCTTACTCTGGATGAGTCTCCGCCAGAGAACCCACTGGTCCGGCTGGAGCAGACCTTTACGGGATACGTTGCCGCTCTTCAATGTCGCAAAGGATCCATCATTGGCCGAGCGTTGCTCAATCGGTCCATGGCGGACGAGCTTTCCGTCAACGATCTGTACAATCGACTCATCGAAAACCCCTACGATTACGAGGTGGCCAACGATGTTAGTGTCGAGGTCATGTTCGTAGCGTTTGAGAAGTTTCTTCGCATTGCATGGACGAATCAGATGGGGCCGGTCATGACCAAACAATCACTAGATATACTCCAAGAGCGCGCCAACAAGCGGATGCCTGGTGAATTTGCCGACTTTGTCAATTTTTTGTTCGGCGATATGACGCCGCAGAATCGACGAGCTTTCACCGCGCTCATCAAGCTGCTTGCGGACCTCCTAGACGGCTGTGGCAACGATAGCGACAGGGGTGCAATGACTGTGGCATTCGCCGAGTTGCTCGTTTCCGATGGGACGGCGTCCAGCTACATCAACCTCCTGGATCGGCTAGTCGAGGATTCTGACCGTATCTTCGACGAGCCGAGTCTCAACCACACTTTCAACCTCAGCACCACGGCCTACGAGTCCATCAATTCCACGTTGCGCGGGAAGTCGCACACTGGCTCCGTCACCTCCAATACATCCTCCTTGCGTCGCAAGTTTGGGTTAGACACTCTCTTGCGGCAGAACAGCAAGGATGAGCGACCATCCGTCTGGCGAACGCTCAGCAAACACCGTAACCCCGCTACGGGCGAGGTATCCAGCATATCCAAGGGGACCCTTGGACGTCCACGATCGATTGATGACAACAGCTTGCCACGAAAACTACAGCGTCGACCTGGCTCCAGAGACAGACCTCCAATTGTGGGTGCTTTCGACGAGGACCCCAGGCCAGCCAGCTCCCACAGGATAGAGTTCCCGCTAGACACGATTGGAGAACCTGCAAATGAAGGGGCACCAGCCAAAACCCCCCGACACAAACGGCGAAGTTCGTTATCAGACCTCAAGAGCCTTATGGCAGCTGCTTCAATTGAAGATGACGAGCCGTTGCAGCAACCTCTTCAGCTGACGAAGCCCACGTCTGAGAAATTCAACTCGACTCCAAAGGATCTTACGCCCTCAAGGATTCCGGTTGTTACTGGTAACCTGGCGCAGAGCTTGAGGTCACCGCGACAAAAGGAGAATGTCGCGGATCCGTTCACTAGTGGGCCAGCAGATGGAGAGCCGCTAAAGCAGGAGTCTTCCAATAAGTCGCACCGGCACTCCAGGACACTGTCCACGACAAACATACCTACTTTGAGGCCGGCGCGGTCTGCACCCCCAGGGGTCGAAGCGTTGTCTCGGTCGGGCACAAGCCCAACACGGATTGGGACACAGAAGCTCCGTCTCCAATCGCCGCAAAAGCTACGCGAGCGGCTACAGACTGAGAAAAAGGCCGTGGAGGAAATTGACGCTTCACTTCAGTCCGAGCTATCCAGGATCGGACAAGAAATGGCGCGCGTTAATACCGCTGGGTCGTCGGGTCCTCGATCATCCGAAGTTCGACAGCTGTTCCAGTCGGTCCAATCGCTCGAGAAGAAGGTTCCGGAGCTTCTTCAGGAGGTGCACGACAAGCACGATGCGATCCAGCGAGACATGGAGTCCACGCTGAAGGTGTCGGAGGCCAAAGTACGGGCAATTGACCAATTGTATAAAGAAACCGCCGCAGAAAATGAGTTACTCTACGAGAAGTTTAACGGCGAGCTGGGCAAGTTGGTGAGGGCGTTAAAGGGCAAGGGCAAGGACGATAAAGAGGAGCTCATGACCAAGATGAAAGAACAGGGAGAAGAAGTGATGCGGCTGAAGAAAGAGAACAATCGACTGAAACGAGAGATGGTCAGCCTCAGGGCGGCGCTGAAGTCAGGGGAATGAGGTGATGCTGTGCTTAGGGTGGCTTGCTTGGCTCTTGTTTTGATCTTGGGTAAGACGGGATAGAGGGTCTCTTTTTCAAGACTTTGTGCGAAGTACGGTAGGCACCTGGATTTGATACGAAGGAATCTCAGGGATATGAGACACGGGCATAACGGATTTGACTGGCGAACCGGAGTAGTAAGAAGGTCAGGAAGGGAGCCCAGGAAGGGAGCCTAGGATAGGCGCGGTATTATGCATGCGAAATGATCACAAACACGTTCTGATGACTTGTCCTATGCCTTTGCTTATCCTTTTGCATTTTCGGGAGTGGATTTGGCTGCCGCATGCTCGATCCAGCACTCGAAGAACAAAGGCCCGGCACGAACGGCCCGCACAGGTGTGGTCGAAGCTGCTTGCCGTGCTGGGCCTCGGTTTGACTTTGATGGGGCGGGGGTTTGTAGATCAGGCTGAGATGGGATCCAGGGTTGTGGGTGCTTCATGCAATTAGCAGTTGATGAGCAAAAGGAAGATGTAGCCTTGACTCACGCCAATAGGGGCGGGAGCTTCATCATGTAGCTCGACAGCCAGGGTGAAGGTGCTTCCAGGCGGAGTGTTGGGCAGGCTCTCGGCAGCGTAGGCAATCCTTCTAAGAGCACCTCTCAGTGCCTCGTTGATGTCCGTCCAATTAAGCGCCTCCTCCGCCTCAGCAATCGCTGCCGCCACGTCATCGTCCCCCTCCAAATCATCCGCGTCCTCGCCCCCGAGCGGCAGCGGCGGGCCCCAGTTCGGAAACGAGCTCACATCGAAGATCCAACGCTCCAGCACATCCAGCGACGACGGCGCGTGGATGACGACGGCGATGTGGCGAACGCAGCGGGACTGTAGCTGCGCAGACACGGCGGCCACGGCGTCATTGATCCAGTTGCACAACTTGGGGTAGCGAGACTGGTGGACGGGGAGGTTGTAGGCGCGGGCGGTGAGGAACGTGGCCGCGGGGTAGAGGCCGCGGTGGTAGAGGAGAGAGTGCAGAGCGATGGTGAGGAAATCTGTGAAGGAGGAGAGGAGCTTGGCGGCCTCGAAGGCGCGGAGCGAGGTGCCTTCGGCGGATTCAGGCTCGGCGGACATGGTTGGGCGGGCTCCGCGGGTGGCGACGGTGGGAGGCTGCTAGACGTGAATCGAGGGGCACGCGTGAGAAGTCCCAACGCGCTCTCACGTGATGCCAGTTGTCACGGTCCAAGTCAAACGAGGTAATACGGAGCCTAAGTTAAATTTTGTTTAATTAGAGAGCGAACCAGATAATGATACTGCATGTAATCGAGTACTAATGGCAATTGGCTGCATATTTGCCGCGCGGTTTAGTTACATTTTCTTCGTTATGAAGTTGCCGAGATGTTGCTGCTCCCATCGGGCACACAGAGCACGACTAGGGCGAGTGGCGTACGAAGAAGGCGCGGGGTTAATCAGGCGACAGGTGCCCCGCCCGTAGGGCTGAATGAGGCAACCAAGCTCATGACGCCGCCACCTACAGCTCCTTCCACGATACCCTACATAAACTCTATGGTGACGACAGCTGGAAACCGGGCATCATCTTTGTCTGCAACATTATCAAACCAACGCACTACAACACTGGGCACACGTCGTTTTGGCCATGTCGAGGCTTGATGCGACGGCCGTTATCCAGGGCATGGCAGATGCCCTGCCTACCCATCAGAAAGAAGACGACAGCTCTGACCTGGCTAGCTCATATGAGGCTATCGCTCTCTTGATACACTCATACCTCGCCGCTCTAGGCTTCAAGCTATGCGGCTTCAACGAAGAGAAGAATCTAGGTAAGTTCTGTTTTGCACCACGCATCACTTCATACGAGGTATCTTGGGAAGCGCGCCTGACGCCATCTCACACAGCAGAGTGCGAGTCCCTCGCGCCACGGCTGCCGTCGCAATGGAACAGCGGCTTCGGCTCCCTCGCCTTTGTCTACAAGCACAAGCAGTCGTCCATGCGCTTCGTGTTCCGCATCGACCGCATGGGCGCCAAGGTCGAGGTCCGCGGCCTTGCCGTCGGCGACGACAACATCTACCGCTTCGAGCGCTCTGTGCGCGACGTCGTCAATGCTAGCGCTCTGCCTGTGAGGATTTCCTTGACGGACGCGGGCGAGGAGGACCGCGGCGACCTGGTCGATAAGCTCCGAGGGATTTTCGTGTCTGAAGAGGCCATTGCAGGTACTGTTCACCCCGAACCATGTCATGTGGCCATGCAACTAATACGTGACATCCTGCAGCTATTCTTCATGATTTAAAGGTCAATATTGTGCAGAAGCTCATCCCCAAGCTCCAAAGCGAAGGCTACGTCGAGACCGAGGAGGCCGAGGCCAATGCCCGTGACGAGCGACGTCGTCAAGAAGCCGCAAACCCACATCGTCCATTCCAAGGCGACCCTCGGCCGAATCAGCCCTATCCTCAACCAGAACCTCTGCCTGGTCTGGCTCGTCACCAACCTCCACCAGTCGGGGACTTCCCCCCGCCAGGCTTCGACGACGAGCTAGACATCAACCGTCCGCACCGAGGCATTGGCCTGCCAGGACGATCACCATTCAATATTGGCCACGACGACCTGCATCCTCCAGGACTTGGTCCTCACGATCCACTTCGTGGGTCCTTCATCGGCGGTGGGCTGCCGCGATCTGGCGGATCATCGGGAATGCATCCGACTTTTGACGACCCCCTCTTTGGAGGGCGTGGCGGGTTTGGTGAAGGAGGTGGTTCGGGTGACGGGTTTGACCCCCAGCATCCCCCAGGGGCACGCTGGGATCCATTTGGGCCCGGCGGCAACCCAAGGTTTCCCGGACCCGGTAGTGGTCATGGAGGTAATTCTTTCGGCGGAGGTGGATTTATCTAAGTCGAGGCCCACTGGAGAAAAACTGTATCACCATATTTTAGATTGTTTACCTATTTTCACGTGGCATGAATCAAGGGTCATCGAGGTCTTTAGCTTGTGCCTGCGTGTTTCTATACTTTGTGGCAATACAAATATTCGTTCTCCAGTATGAATGAATGGACAAGGACCTAAGCAAGGCCCCGTCTTCCCTCTTCTAATTTTTTTCTTTATGACAAGTCTACCGCCCAGCGTGCTGCCTTCGTCTCTCATTCCAACGTAAATCATCGAATCCTGTCGGATTAGTCCGTCTTGCCGTATTCATCTCGCCAGCCTCCTGAGCCTGCCATGCTCCGAGGCACAGGCCACAATCGCATCATCTCGGCCATGCGAGAGGCGCTGTCCTAATGCGCGGCAGCATTGGCCAGTTCGTTGAGTTTGGCCTTCTCCTCTTCATTGAGCAAGTTGTACCAGTCTTGGAAACTGGCGATGTTCTCGCGGGCGCAACGGATGAAGAACTCTGTCAGGTAGGCCTGCGTCTCGTCGTCTCGTTGACGGCCGGCGCCTTCCACGAAGGACATGAGATCGAGCTTCGTTGCTCCAAGGCTGAGGTCCAGCGTCTCATCATCGTCCTCCCATCCGTCGTCCTCGTCGTCTTCATTGTCGAAGTCGGCGCTGGCAACGGCGGCTGATGCGGCGCTGGCGGCTCCGCGGGCGCCTGAAGCAGATAGAAGCTCTTCGATGAGCACCTTGACGATCTTCAGAGAAGCGGGTATAATAGTGTATTGATCGGGATCTATAGGGACAGTGAGTACTCGTTCCCCATCACGCCGAGCCTTGCTCAGGGGGCGGGTTGGGGTTGGGGGACATACTCTGCTTTGCACGTGAGCGCGTCTTGATGCGGCTATCATTGTTGTTGACAATCAGGTCACCCTTGACCATTGTCTGAGCCAGGCGAGGGTCGTTGAGAGAGTAGAGCTTCGAGAGAGCAATGACACTGCAGTCAGGACGTTAGTCGATCCGAATAACAAGGTGATGGCGCTTAACGTACTTCTGTCGAATCTCATCGTAGCCGGCAAAATTGACCGAGTTCTCAAGCCACTTGGCGAGAACGATCTGCAAGCCACTTTCGCCGTTGATTTGTACCTGGCTAAGAAACTCAACAACATCTTGCGCGCCAGCCAAGGATAGGCGAGCAAAGACAAGTATCAGAGACTGAATGAAAGCTGCCGCTTGAGCCGTCGCCAGTCTGCTGGCAACGGCCTGCAAAAGCTGAGGCAGGAACGGTCCCAGGCGCTCTTGGCCAGCCTTCTCAACCAACTCTGCAGCCAGTCCTCCCACCTCGGAGGCAGAGTTGTCCTCGATGGACGGGCCCAGGAGACGATCAACGATGTGTAAACAAACTTCAAGGCCGGTTCGTCCATTTGCGTCCTGCCAGTTGAATACCTGCTGGTGGTCATGGATCAGAATCCATTTGACAGCCTCGGCGCCAGGTCGCAAGACCTCGCCTTCGATAGACTCCATCAACAGACGGTTCAGCTTGGGGAGCGTGGCAGCAACAAATCCATTCGGCAAAGGCTCGGATCCATGCTCCGTCAGGACAACCACAAGCTCAACGGCCACCTGCGCCAGCCACGTTAGCACGGGTCATCATGCTTCTCATATCTTTGACGTACCGTCACCAAGGGGTTCTCCTCAGTCAGGACCGCCGTTTCGAACGCGCCTGTCAATGTGGGCAGAACTTTGTTGCAGAGAGCACTGTATGAGTTGCTATCCGATAGACTGCTCACGATTTCTTCAAAGGCTTCCGAAACCATCATGGTTACCTGGAAGTTGCTAGCTCCCATCTTAGCTAGCAGGAACAGCAAATCTACCGACTTGATGTCATCGGAAAGTGCGATTCTGGTGTCCAGGCCGATGGCCGCGCGGAGAGCCTCGCTGAGAGTGACAAGAAGCTCATCCGCGTCTTCCATGTCGCTTTGGTCCTTGCCATTCATGTAGGACTGTATGGAGGTAATTATAGGGATCTGGTGCTCTGGTGACACTTTTCCGGCATTCATAAGACCTTCAATCGCCTTGATGGAGGCAACCTGAACAACCTCGGACTGCTCGTTGGTGATGGACTGGATGATACGCTCGAGCAAAGACGGGGGCGCCTGGAATGACCGGCCCAGCATGCCAGCCACCAGATAACCTCGTGCACACAGCAACGGCAGGTCCGGCTTGCTGATTGAGTAGTCAACCAGCTCCAAGTAGGCATTCGCGACGGGCTCTGGAATAGTCTTGTTCAGGTCCTGGAAGTCGCTCAAGAGCATGACGAAAAGGTACAAGGCAGCTTCCTGGCTTCTCCATGTGGAGGCATCGCTGGGAAAGAGGGTCTTGGTGTAGCCGAACAGGCCGTCAATTGCTTTCTGGTCAAACCACTCGCCCATTTTGATGAGCAGATCGCCAGCAGCTGTCCGGGCCGTGTAATTGGCAGACACGGAAGTCTCCTCCGCCAGGTAAAGTGAGCAGTCAATATCCCACAGGTCTTCTTCTTCCCGTGTCACGCGTGAATAGCCGACCAGCATCCTCATGATTTCAATCATCCACGGAACATCAGCCGCAGAGGCATGAGCCTTGAGTTGGCCGTCCAGTTCGTTCTGAACAGGCGGTGCACGGAAGCACTGGTTGAGGAAATCGAGTTCTTCGAGGATGAGGAAATCAAGGGTGTATGGAAGGCTATCGGCGTCTTCAAGTCGGCCCTGGGCCTCGTTGGTGATGTATAGCGCCTCGTGAGGGGCCTGGAGGAGAGTGAGTTCTTCCCAAACAGCACTGAAGTAGGTAGTGCTCTGGGGAGTGAGCAGATTCGGGAAGACTCGGCGGATTCGTAGGAGGGTCTTGACGACTTGCAGCTTGAGAGCAATTACGCTGTTCCAATCTTTGGGTTGTTCGCCTTGGCTAAGATCGGCCTCTGGCAAGCGGCCCTTGAGTACACTGATGAAGAACGGATTCCACTCTTTCAGGAGCTCCTCGGCAAAGGCCTTGACCTCTTTGGCGTGATCCTCCTTGATCATATTCAACATGTCGAAACACGCACGGAAAATCGAAATGGCAAGTGCGCGGAGCATGGGCTTGCGGTTCTCGTTGAGGGCAACTTCGGTCAAGGTCTTGGAGATGTCGCGGGCCATGGAGAAGAACTGGTCCTCGCTCAAGCTCTCCTCCACCAAGTCTCCGAGGACGCGAAGGGCTCCATGCAGCTGCGTGTCGGATCCAGTGGGAATGACGGAAAGGACGGTTGGGAGAAGATGCGGCCACTGCTCGGGGAAGTCGTGGATGGCGATTTTACCAACAACGGAGCTGGGATGAAGCATGAACGTTAGCAGACTGCTCGTCGGCGTGCCGAAGAACAGGCGAGGTAACGGCCAAGGAAACTCGGTCTTTCCGGCATTCATTTTGGCCGTAAAGGGATAGGAAGGACTACGAACCTGGCAGCAATCTTGACTTTCCGATCCTCCTCGTGGCCCAAGGCAAGATCCAGCATGGACTGCTTGAGCTGTGTTCTCACATCGTCGGCAATGGGAATCTGGGGTTCGTCGTTGGGATCTTCGGAGGCCCAGTTGTTCTCGACAAACTGCCGCAGTATAGTCAGGGCGGATTGGCGGATTGGGATGTCGATGGAGGTGTGGGCGGCGATGTTGGCGAGCGAGGCGGGATAGGCGGGGTTGGCACGAGCATGCTTGAGCTCGATCTCGGCCTGCTGGCGAGGGCCCTGTTCCGCGAGCTGTGTGTTGGCCAGGAGCTGCACCAGCTGGTCCTCCATGATGGGTGGGCAGTTGGGAGACAAATCGTCAGTATCGAGCAGCTTGGTTGTTTTTTTGGTGTTGAGGCTAGTGTCGGTTAGAAACTGTGAGCCAACCTAAAATATCCAGTCAGTTCTGAAAATGCAGCACCAAGGTTGAGGCGGGCCCCACCTTGAGTCGATGCAGGACCAATCCAGCAGTACAAAGAAAAAGGATGATTAAGGTATATGACGAAAAGGACCCAGTCCGTGAGAGCCTGATGATTGGGAATTTCAATACTATGGTTTCGAAATTCTACCACAAATTATGACGATCCTTCCAATGGTATTTCCAAAAACAGGGCTGAGAGATGGCACTTTTGGTGGGGGAGGGGTATTGGCAGCCAAATGGGGCCCACGCGTAAGAACTTTTTCTGCGTGACGCTGACGCGTTTTGAGGACAACACGAACCCCTATCGGCGTTAACCACGCGCAGGCAAGAGCCACAAGGTTGGGCGGCGGTGAGTTTTGACCTGAGACACCCGCTTCTTAGCACATGCTTGCTGGGGTGCACGAGGCGTCTCACCTACATTGTGTAGTCTGCACAAGTTCTCGCTGTCAACTTATAGGCTCGTCCGACTTCGACAAGGCATAATGATTACGATTACGGCCATTGCAGCCAGATGGATCATAAAAAACATATGGTATTATTGGAAAGTACCTGCTCATCTCATTTGACAAAGGTCATGCTGACGGAACTTGATGTACCGGGTGTGTTGAAAAGAGCTGTATTTTGCTGAGTCGACTTGTTCCCTGCCTGCATGTATTTCCATAGCTTCATGGCTTTTGATTTCCGCAAATGGTTACAGCCTGCCTTTTGAAAACAACCAATGACGAGAGGCGGAAGGAACATGTGTGAAGCGACAATCCTTTACCTACTAGGTACGACTTCATTATCTATCTCTTCTCATTTAGAGACGCAATCTAGGTCCATGTGTCCGAGCTACCCTGCACTGCCTGCTACTATTTTGCTTGATGAATGCTTCCACCCCCTTGAGTCCAACATGGCTCTGTTTGACCAGCCTGGGGAAAGCATCCACCTTGAAGACGTAGCCTAGCGTAGTTTCAGGACACAAGTCTCGGACTGATCACTCCTAGATAGGGAATGTGTTACCTGCTTCCTACTGGCAGTCAAAATGACCACTACATTGGGCAGGAGGTAGCAGACACAAGCACGAGCAGCGAATGGTTCTGTAAATAGTGGGAACCACTGCATTGAAATGATTTCCAAACCCCGAATTATCAATATCATTGAATCAATCGCCACACATGGGCTCCTCACTTGCGTCCATCATTTACTAAAGAACGTCCTCAAGGTAAATCGTAGTCGGTGACAAGCCAGAGCTTTGATACGTATCTGTATTACGTCAAGCAGCAAGGAAACTAGGGAGCATCCCTGGCTGTCTACGATCGGTTAGGTGACGACGGGATAGCGAACGCTATCGGCACTTATCTACGCTAACAAACGAGGTCCCTGGATCATCTACCTTAGTGCATCTCAAGCCGAGGGAGCTACGATCGGATGGTCATAGCGAACCAGGGCCACGAGGGGACTGGCTAGGCAGCCGACCCTGAGATTTGCGAGATGATAGGACATGATAAGTTGAAGTGGACATGTCAGGATGGACAAGAATCTGATGACTGCGCAGAGTATACGGTCCCTAAGTAGAATTTTGGGCGTCTTTTTCAAACGCCGATGATACACCTGAGGTGGCAGGAAAATAGTCGTCCTTGGCCTCGTATTTTCTTACATGCAGGGCATTATTGCTCTGGGTTCAAGCCGTGGGACAAAGGCGATGACGGCAGATTCGAGGAGAAAGCAAAATCTGATGATGAGTGATATCATTGAGGGTGCTGAGTTTCGACGACGCCATCCATTTTGCACTTCTTAAAATAGATGGCCTCGGCAGTGTCCCGTTCAGGCATTCGAGCACCTCGCGAACTGCTAGGCGGGGGACATGATCAGTCTTGGCCACCGCATGTGCCGCGCGACCACTGCTCCCTCCGTAGCCGGATGCAGAACGATCTACATGGGCTTCCGTACGTGGGCGGCAGGCTGCGCCCTTGATGGGTGAGGCTGCAGCCACTCGCCGTGCCAGAAGCTCGTTCGATCGTCGTTTTGGCTGACCAGGGCGGAACTCGATAGTGCCAGGCTTGATCGTGGTGGTGATGGGCTACGACTCCGCTGAACCCCGCTTCCTTCTGGAAAACAATGAATCCATCGTGATCAACGTTGCCCTTTCGCGCAGCTGCAGCAAGTCTGCGGCATCGTCATTGCATCTGCGTTTTGTCGTACATTAGCGTGGGCACTAAGAAGGGTAAGGGGAAGGAGAACCTCCAACGCCTGCTGCCGGTCCTGGCCTGCTCACTCCACTCTGGCTTGGCTTACCTACCTACACCGACAGAAGTACCCTTGAGATGCTACGCTGCTGGCTGCGTTGTAATGTCGCTTATGCGCCATCCCAACCAAGTGTGATTCCCAAGGAACTTGCTGTATAGGTCCAAGACGAGCAGGCGCCTTTTGACGCTTGGATGGTACCTGCAAGTATCGTTAAGGAGGACAAGTGATCTTCAATATGATCAAGACCTTGATTCGACAGACTGTCTCACACCACGATATCTGGACGTAGTCAACAACGGATATGGTGAATGGCTGTCGGCTGCGTCAGGCATTGTCCCTTCCATGACGCCTTTCAATCCTTCTTGAAAGAATCGTCGACGCTGATAAGCAAGCACGCCCAAAACGGCCGTCTCTTTCACGGTTTGGACGCCCTCAGCTCAGAAGTGCAAGGTTGACAGACCCCCGGCTTGTCCGATAGGCAACACCAAATCCGCGGCGTCATTGGCGGGGTGGACCTGATCTCGGAGGATCCGACTTGCATGAGAGACATTCGAGTTCAAATGCGACGCCCTTAGCCCCCAGTCCATGTACGCAACCACATGGACTTACCTTCCAGAGGGTCCATCTTCAATCTCACGCGCCGCCCAGATGCAGGTCCATCCCATCACACGGCCCCAGCCTTGATGACTGCTGCCATAGAGTTCAATGTTGCTTCAAGGTCCAGCATCTACATCAACCTTCTACGGGCGTGAGATTCTAGGCTACCTGCCTCCTCTGCTCACAGCCCTGCGTGTCGAGACTATGGACCTGCTCAATGCCGGCGCTTAAGCGGGGCGGCACAGCGACAACCGAATCCTTCCGGAGCCAGGAGCCGTATCCTAGTCACTTGCACCCAGTAGACCATTCTGCTGAAGATGCGCAAGTGGGTTGCTGCTGTCAGTAAGATGGCAGGCTAATATACCCAGCACCCCCAAGCCTCCCAGTCCCCAATGTTTACATCTAGCTCCTATCTCGACACACGGGAGTTTGTGGGATATTGGGATTTGAAGGGTCACGGGCAAGTGGCAGGATCACTCGTTCTGACTCTCCGCCCTCTACGCATGTGTGTTCGCCCATAATCTCCAGCCAACAATCCCATCGTCAACTAGCTTGGGCTCTGAGGCATAGGCCAACCGTCATCATACAGTACTCCAACATACATGAGGCGCCCTAAACGAAGAATCCCCTGGTCCATCCACGGCACGCCGTGCACACGATAACCACCATGCCAGTTATTGATCCAGCGATAATTGGCGACGTTCCTGAACCAGGCACGCCCGAATATGCGTCTTGGGCCGCCCAGGACAGGCGCGAAACTATACTGGTGACAAGTTGGCTCTTCCTCTCATTGGCAACTATAATCGTGGCCCTGCGAATCTATACCCGCATAGGGATATACAAATACCTTCTGGCAGACGACTACTGGACGCTAGCAGCAACGGTACGACACGTCAACCCCTAGCTTTATATTGCATTACTCAATATTTGTACATGTGGAATACTTATTCTCCCATCACAGCTCTGTGGCTTTGTATCAGCATCCTTGTCGACCGTTGCCATACAAAATGGAGTTGGGAGACACTTCGCCACTCTTAGCATGACGCAGAGAGAAAATGTCATCTTCTGGATGACCATTGCCTTTGTTCCGGCCGGCTTCTTCAGCGGATTGCCTAAAGTGGCCGTCGTCGCCCTTCTTTCGCGCCTTATGAAGCCAGCCCGATGGTTGAAATGGACGCTTTGGGTGGTGGTTGTATGGAGCGTCGCGTCTCTGGCTGTCTTTATGTTTCTCCAGTTCGCTCGTTGTACGCCCACACAATCGATGTGGAACTTTGATATCCAAGGCGAATGCATGCCACGCGGGCCGATTATTGCCTATGCTATTTATGCCAACGGTTCGTGTCCCCCCCCCCCCGGTCCCAAAACCATACCTTTGCTCTCTTTCAAAATCCATTGCGCTGACAGTTCGCTGAATTAGTGTTCTCTGCCTTTATCAACGTTGTCTTAGCCGTGTATCCCGCCATCGTCCTTGCCCGAATGCAGATGTCGCTAAAACGGAAAGTTGGCTTGACTGCTGCCCTTGGCATAGGAGCCATGTACGTTCATGATGCTAGGTCAACATAATCGCAAAGAAATTTGAGCTAACCTTCTTCGAGTGCTGGTATCATTGCCGTTTATAAGGCGTCGTTGATTCCAGAGAGCTTAGGAAGCAATGACTTTTCCTGTGAGAATATACTGTTACCAATATTGAGTGAGGAGTGTCAGCTTACACATGCTACAGACGATGGTGCCGCCCTCATCTTATGGACCGCGTGAGTGTTGATCTCCTCCCCACTCTATCCGATAAATTTCGGACTATTACTGACAAAGATTCCAGCATCGAGGGCTGCACCATGATGATCGCCACATCAATGCCTATTCTTGCCCCGTTGATTGACATGATGCTCAACAGCCGTAGCCGAGCACGCCTGGTGACCCCTCGCACCGAGGCATATGCGGATCTGAAAGACGAGAGCCATGAAATGGGCATTCGAAGCTCTCGAACATCCGAAAGCCAGGTCGACATGCTACAGCGCGGAGATTCCAACAAGGAGGATAGGGGTCTGGGCATTTCGCCTCGACTGGTTGCCGGGCCAGGCCAGATTATTTGCACCAATGAGGTTTCCATCACGTTCGAGACGCAACCAGTCGATCCATTAGAGGCTATGATTCACGGGTATACTTGGAACAGATGATGAGGACTCTATGCTGTTTACGGAGTCTGCTCACTCGAACTGCCCCCCATGTCTCTGGCCAGTTTGGGAGCTCCTTTTTTATTGTCATTTTATACCCTTTTGTGTTCATTCATGCTTTTCAATCGGTACCTTGGGCGGCACTAGCTCAATATGTGGGAAGAATCGGTAGAAGGTGTCTTGCGGCGCTTAGGGGCGAGATAGAGTCGCAGAAGCACGGCGAAAATAAGATGATAGGCAGCTGATGCTCCGCACGTACTCACACGCATTTCCTACATAAGCTAAACCTGGGGTGATAATCAGCCATTATGTTCGATAACAACGATACAGCAGGAGGTTGATTCTGCTAGTTGATGAAATGCGCTCTCTTGTCATGGCCGGTTCATGTATCATTGAAGGAACATTCAACCGGAATGCTCATTTCAAGGCATGGATCCCATAGATCGGTCATCTCAACTCACCCTCTAACCCTGCATGGCCCAAACTTGGTATTTCACGAGCCTTCTATTGAGTTTCTTGGGGTTTCTGTGATGGGGTCATCCTCAGATAAGTGAATGGACATGGCATTCAGTCTCCATTAGGTAGCTACCAGCCTCCTTGGCAGTCTTGATGGAGAAAACCCTCAATAAGACAACGTTCCGGTTGAATTTAACGTGGTGCTGGGGAGTTACTAGCGGTTTGCTGCCCCCTTCCGGTTGAGCCGATGGCCTTACTTCTCTGGAAAAGAACCCGTGGCGGCAGTAGAGACTAGGAAGCGATCATCTAAGTGGAACGGGGGCGAGAAAGTTGAAGAATGGGAGGATGGCAGGAGACAGACACAAATCATGCCCATGTTGATCTCCATAACGCTGTCGTCTATGTCATTAATGATCAGGGCCACATGTATCGATTATTACATCCGCAATGCTCTCAATGCCGGCATCAAACCTAAATGGGCCAAGCTATAGACAAAAGCACTACATCTACAACCCGTATGCAAGAAGGAAGCCGTGCCGTTGATGTAAAAGACTCGCAGGTACCTCCCAGGACTCTGATGCCAGCCACGGCGGAGGCTGAGCTGCACAGGTTTCCTCAGTTCACCATGACTATGTCCGTGGACGGCCACGAGGATCTTGAACTCCACATTATTCATCAAGAGTCATAACCTGGATAGTCCCACTGTTGCTCGTTTGCGGATGTAAGCTTTCTCACCTTTCAAGGCCACACCACGTGGCTCAGCCTCACTACGGGGAAGGACATGGCGTCGTTGAACTTTGTGCGCCTGGTATTCCTGACATGTATCGTTACTTCCGGCATACGGCCCGGAAGCTTCACCGCGGTCATGATGGTCTTGCCGCTCCTGACGGAAAACGGGGGCAATACCACCGTTCGCCTTGTGGCCCCTTCGGCTTCTCTCAGTGGACCTCTCGTCCTACTTTTTGCTTGGAGCAGCATACCGAGGTATGTCAGAAGCTGATGCTGTAGCTTGGCTACGAGAGATATGGTAAGTCATCCTAGAGTGCACGCAAATACAGCTGGCGTATTGCTGATGCCATGATATAGCCACCCAGGGGCGACGCTGGCTTTCCCATTACCCGCATCATGGGCATCCGGACCCGCCCCACGTCGCGGCGTGCCATATGAGCTTTTTCTTTAGCATCTCCCCGAAGGGCAGTGGTGGAATGACTGCCGCCGAGTACCGCTACAACGGGTTGGGCTCCAGCACCGCCCCTTCGGCCGCACCACTCATGATCGGCTCCTCGCTCGCCAACAACCTTGTGGGCCTGCTGCCTGGATATACGAGAACCTGCGCGACTGGACTAACAACTACCCGTGGACCGATAGAAGGGGCCCTGGCTGCTGCAAGATAGATGGGACGGGACTCTGGGCGATTTTCGCTACCAGAAGCGAGACGAGGAGCGTAGTCGTTTTGCCTGGTGGGGGACACCGGACCTACTGATTAATGACCTCATGAGGGTATTTGCCAAGGATAATGGCATCAACGTGTAAGTCGTCGTGACGAGGAACAAGCTCCCTCAACTCATTGATTGTAATCTGGCGTTGTCCGACATGCTTCATACTTATCGTCATGGTGATCGGTAAACAAAGTCTCACGTCCACTGCTGTTAGACTGAGTACAGAATATCACAATAATATCGACGTTTGCAATGGCGGAAGACCCTCATTTATGGTTGTTTCAAGACGCCGTTAACCGCAGACCAAACGTCGAGAACAATGGATCTTGGTGAATTGCGAAATTCCTGTCCCAGGAAATTGGGGTATCTTGAATTTTTAGCGCATCGAGTCCGGAGTTAAAGACACCGAAGGTTAATGGCAGGGAAGATAAGGCAGCAAGCAACGGTTCTTGGCGGGACGGCGATCAACGACCAAGTTTGGCCCGAGAATGGCCAGGCATGATAGTCCATGTGCTGGGCATTGTATGCTCGATTGGTATTGTGCCACACTTCCCTGGGGCCGTTGGACCGTTGAAACCGTTGAAACCGTTGGGAAAGGATTCAGGACGTTCCGGGGCTTGGTTGGCACGATGAAGCTCGTCCGAGGCCTAGAAGCAATAAGTCGACCGACGAAGCGACGTGGGCGAGACGATGGGGAAATGGAAGGATGGAGACTGCGCGGGCGGTCGTCTGATGTTGGTCCAGGCATCACAAGAGGATGAGAATTAGACCGAGTCGTGGCGATAGCATAGATAGCGAGCACGAAGTGGTTGGGAACCATCAAAATACATTTGGTAGTGTCTTGAGGTGGGTGGTGATGGAAGTATTTGAGGGTTGACTCGATGAGATCGAGTAATTGAAATCAAGGTACCCATGGAGTGGGGCCCTTGTCCCTTGGGGGAGGACGCGGGGGGCGCCCTGCAGCGTCCGATAAGGCTAAGGTACAAAGCGGCAAGGCTCGCGGTACGCCTGCCCGCCGTTGCAGTGCCGGGACGGGACGTGGTTGGTTGGCGCTGGGGGGGTCTTATCGGGGTGGCTTGACGGGAGGGTTCATCAGCGAGGTTGTGGAAGCTTATGGAGGCTGCGAGTGCCGGGGGCCGGGGTGGAAACACGACCTCCTCGCCTGGTGAACGGACGCACCGACATGAGAGTCCGGGGGAGATTTTACGCATCACGCGTCACCTTGGGTAAATCTCGCAGCTCGATGGAGGCTAAAGGATGTCGGCGTCCCCGAACGCAGCTGATGCCGCGTGCATACAGGCCTACATCACCTGCCTCCGCGTTACAAAATCTGAAAATTCCTGCATCTTGTCTACATCTCCTAATTGAGCCAGCATCTTGGAGGAAGAAAAAAAGAAGGTGAAGGAGAACAAGAAGAAGAAGAAGAAGTAGAAGAAGAAAGACGGAGAAGAAGAAGGAGAAGCAGTAATGGAAACGCAGCAGAGCTTCATCATCAAGCGGCCCGCTAAACATGCTAGCTTTTGAGATACGGCACCGCACGCGGCAGCCTATCGCCAAGTTCAAACCCTACCGAAAAAGCTTCACCCCCCCTGGCGCTTGACAGGCCAGCATGACTTGACCCTGCGTAGAACCATGATAATGCAACTGTGTAAATCCCTCCGATCTGCGATAAGGAAGAAAAAAGTACATCACATATACGTAGAGGTAGGTTGTTGTATCCGGAATAAACATATAATGGACCTCGTCCCGCCTCTTTCTCCGTCCCCTTCTTGCTGGTGATTGTTGCTTTTGATTGTT
>KL660616.1:0-18075 GCA_000732775.1 Stachybotrys chlorohalonatus IBT 40285 | reverse complement strand
CTTTCCCTCCCGAGGCTCATTGCTCCTGTGTTCCCTTCCGAGCAAAGCGTGGTCCATCGTGCTGGGGTCGGTTGCTCTCCGCTCGCCGCCACAAATCATACCCACGTCATCGCCAAATTCTTCTCTTTCGGGCCATCTGGAGGCCGCTGGTCTTGGAAAAGTTTAGCTCGGCCCGTTGAGGTTGGATCGACTAATTGACCAAAATCCAATCGGTTCCGCGTTCTCGAAGACAACATTCGGTCACCGAAGGCTGAGACATCTTGAGATATCCTCGTTCATTCCCCCTTCTCTCCGCATCTTGTCTCGGCAAAAGGGCCATTCTTGTCTAAGTCGCGGACCATCCGGTGACATACAACGGCGGGGCCATCCGACATAAATTTATAATGGCGAGCATATCCCGTGCCCGGTACTGGGCCGACAAGCTGGCCGTCGAGGCCGAGCCTGGCTTGACGCGGACGCAGCTCATGGTACGCAACCTTCAGCCTATTCCCGGCTCAATTGCACGAGCAGCAAGGAAAAATGCAGTACTAACAAGGCGCGCAGCTCACCAATCATGACCTGAAGCCCGTCGAAAAGGAGCGCCGCCAATGGGGTCCCTGGAACTTCGTCGGTTTCTGGATCGCCGACTCCTTCAACATCAACACTTGGATGATTTCCTCCTCCATGATCGTCAACGGCCTCTCCTGGTGGCAGGCATGGCTCTGTGTCTGGATCGGCTATGCGATTGCCGGTTTCTTCATCACCTTGACTGGTCGCATCGGTGCCGTCTACCACATTGGTTTCCCCGTCGTCGGCCGTTCGTCTTTCGGTATTTGGGGCGCCTTGTGGCCCGTCTTCAATCGTGCTGCCATGGGTACGTGCACCTGTTCCCCTGCCTCGTTGGCTTCTCTTTCACTTGAATTGTTGTACTTACACATTCTTCTCTAGCTTGTATCTGGTACGGTGTTCAGGCCTACATTGGCGGCCACTGCGTCTACCTCATGATCCGCTCCATCTGGCTCTCCTGGGACCGTGAACGTATCCCCAACGCCTGGGGGCCCGGCGAAGCCACCAGCACCGCCGACTTCGTCTCATTCTTCCTCTTCTGGCTGTTCTCCCTACCCGCCATCTGGTTTCCCGTCCACAAGATCCGCCACCTTTTCACCGTAAAGGCCTACGTTGTGCCGGCCGCCGGCATTGCTTTCCTCATCTGGGCTGTCGTTCGAGCCGGTGGTATCGGTCCCATCATCCGCCAACCCAACACTGTTCATGGTTCCGAGCTGGCCTGGCAAATGGTCAACGGCATCATGTCCTCCATTGCCAACTTCGCCACCCTCATCGTCAACGACCCCGACTTCTCTCGTTTTGCCCGCAAGCCCAAGGATGCTTTCTGGTCTCAGCTTCTCACCATTCCCATTGGCTTCGCCGTGACTTCCTTCATCGGCATCATCGTGTCCTCATCGTCTACTATTATTTACGACTCGGACCCCATTTGGGATCCCCTTGCCCTGCTCGACCGATTCATCACCGATGGCGGTTCTGGCCAGCGCTTCGGTGTCTTTGTGATTGCTCTTGCTTTTGCTCTTGCTCAGCTTGGAACAAACATTGCCGCCAACTCCGTCTCCGCCGGAACCGACATGACCGCTCTCCTACCCCGCTACATCAACATTCGTCGCGGTGGTTACATTTGTGCCGCCATCGGTCTTGCCATGTGCCCATGGACTCTTCTGAGTAGCTCCAACCAATTCACACTCTATCTGTCTTCCTATAGTGTGTTCCTTAGCTCCATCGCCGGAGTCATTATCAGCGACTACTACTTTGTCCGCAAGGGCTATCTGGAGATCAAGGAGCTGTACGATGGACGCAAGACAGGGCCCTACTACTATACCTTTGGTATCCATTGGCGCGCCTACGCCGCCTACATTGGCGGCATTCTCATCAATGTGGTGGGCTTCGCCGGCGCCATCGGTCGCGATGTGCCCGCCGGCGCAATGTACATCTACAACGTCAACTTCTTCGCCGGCTTCCTCGTCTCCTCGGGTATATACTGGGGACTGTGCAAGCTGTTCCCCATTCCCGCTACTAGCGACCGCTGGATGGAGGTCGGCGATGAGATTGATGACATCCGCGTTGCCTACGACAGCGGCAGCCAGGACTTTGACGAGGAAAGAGTGGTCTCGACCCCGGACAATAAGACTGCGCAAGAACCGCCGAAGCACTTCTAAGATGATTATGATTGTTTATGTTAGGACCTTGGAAACTTGGATCTAGATTGGGATGGGAAGGTTGGGCATGCTAGAAAATATAGAGCACCTAGTCGACAAAGGGCTTATATAGTATAGGAGCGCTGTGGATTTGATACCCCATCGAATATGAGTCGTTGAATGATGAAACAGTAATTTGTCGTGGTCTTTGTTGCGCTCCTCTTGCATTCATCCTCACTTCCAGTTCTAACATCTTCCCAAAACAGAAGTACCGCAAAATTGTCAGCACGAACTCGCAGAAACATCCGTTGTGGGCAAAATGTACATCAAACATGGATGACAAAAGAACGAATTCAGCTGCCCCGTACTGGAATCGAACCAGTGATCTTGTCATTACTAGTGACACGCTATACCACTTAGCCAACGGGGCTTGTGCTGCTGTTGGAAAGCGACTTCTTATTATACATTATATTACCAAAAGAATTCCGTCTGCAGTTCGTTGTTATGTCGATGGAATATTCAGCTCAGATAGCACCCCCTGATTCATTGAACAATCACAGCGAACATATCACCTAATTAAAGGGAGAAGAAGCAATTCAGAAGGATCCTACTAGTAGGAAACAATTAGGTAGTCTCGGATGGTTTGAACTATTTTTTCACCGGAAAAATCAAAACCTGCTTGATTCGATTCCACCCGACATCACATCGCACCAACCACACAGCTTAATGTTTATTAATATATAAACTAGTTTCCTTATTAAAGCAAAATATAATAGCATATTACTGCACTCTAATAATGTGCTGTACTCATGTTTTACTAATCGGCAAAGAACGAATAAACACCCACAGCTATGCACATTCTTGTTTGGGTGTTGATGCAGGGTAAGTAGCGCATGGGGACTCTCGCAGCTCTCCATTACAATTTGGCACGGCTACATCCAATTATGATAGCTCACATGCAATCTCGGTCAAGGACTGCAGACTCACGCGAGAACAATGGAATGAGGGGAAAAGGAACCCCGCCATTGGACGTCTCATTACGTGATCGTCCATATCCGAGCATCACTTCTGCCGAAGCTCCTCTTCCTCCTCCTCATGACGGTTAAGGATTTCCTCTTTAGGACAATGCTGGCATAGATGCAGGGCTAGCTGATGTTTCTACCAATCACAGAACACATGTTGTAGAGAGAAGTTCGTTTCCGGTTCGGGCGAGCCCTTGCCGAGCCCTATCGTCCTAGCAATGGACGGCGACACGTTGTTGCAGTCGATCAATTTGTAGGAACGTGGCCGAGCGGAAGGAGAATGCATAGCTTGTTATCAACCTTACTTCTCCCAGCCCGTCGAGGCTATCGTGAGAGGGGCAGCAGCAACAGACGACATCAAAGCGACCACCTCGCCAACCTTTTCTGCAGGGACTACCATTCCTTCCCCCGCCCGGGCCTGCATCGGACGCACGATGTGTCTACCGATTTCCTCTTTCGGCACGTTCCCGCAGCTCAGCTCCAGGGACAAAAACCACTTCCCACATGCTTGACACCGTCCGCCTTCTCTCTCCCGTAGATACCGAAGGACGATTTATTACAAAGACCACCTCGGTCAAGCAAGGGATGGATGGGGTTTGTTCGTTGCTCCCAACACTCAATGTGTGATTGAGACCAGGCGGTAGGGTGACGATGGGGGCAACTGCCGGTGGCATCGTGCCTTAGCCGCCGTTTTGACCGGTTTTCCCCTTCGCCTATTGCAAGCATTGGGGGTCTGAGGGGTTCTAGACGTACGAGCCGAGCTTTCGAAAATGTCGGGTTGGCCATGTGCCCTTATCCGCCTACGACAGCGTGCCACGAAGCCGTCGACGATGGTTCCATCTGGTCCCCTCCGCCGATAAGGAGGAGTCGATCTGTCATTCCTCCTTGGTACATATTGGGCAATTTCTCTGCCTTATCCTCGACTCAAGGGCAAAACGTCTTGCTTAGTTTTATAGATGGCCTGAGCATAGAATACTAGGCTGCGAGCTAATCCTCAAACAAGCTTCCAAGGTGCCCCCGGTCCCACCTCTCTAAGTGGAATCGCAGACATCCAATTCCCACTCTTTGCGATTTCTCTCCTCTGATCAACCTCCTCCCACGTCCTGGGCTCCGTCCCATAGATTCTGCTTGCTCGTTCGCTCTTGCTTGCGTCTTCTTACGCTAAATCAGACTTTTGCCGAGAGAGCCTTAGCAAAAGCCATGACGGCACCCTGAGCAGCGTGTCCCAAGGCTCCGCAACCTGTTGCCAAGTCGGGTGGTGGTGAGCAGCGCCATCATACATGCACTTTCAACTGCCCAGCCTCTAAAGGACTTTGATCTCCGCCGGCAGTTCCCAGCCGGTGTTGTCGATCAGGAGTGTCTTATTGGACATCTTATCTTGAAGCACCGTGCCTCTTTACTGCTTTCTCCTCCCACGTGTTTCGAGTCCCACGCCAGTGGTCTCAACCTGAGTCTTATCTCAACGGCCCATCAAGTCCGCATCTTTGTGGGAAGCAGCTCGTTTCATTCCTTCTCACTCTCCCCTTCATCCTAAGGGTGAGACGGGAAGAAGAAGAAGAAGAAGAAGAAGCTTCAGCAGCAAGCAGCATCCGGCCAAGCAAGACTTTGACGGATCCACAGCCAGACGCCTATATTAGTGCTTCTCGAAGAACAACCTAACGCAGCTTACACCGTCTTCACCTGCAACTTGCATCCGCAACTGAGGGCGTTAACCCACCGTGACCCCCGCAGCCCCAGGTGGCACCATTCTCCCCGGGCTTTGCCAAGGTCTAGCACCACCCGGCGTATGCACACCAACAGCAAGCCGTGTCACAACTGCCGCCGTCGACGCCTGCGCTGTGATCGCTCGTGGCCCTCCTGCCACAAATGTGCGGTCTCAGGGCAGGAGTGCCTGGGATACGGCCAGCTATTTGTTTGGACGCAGGCGATTGATTCCAGCGGCAACCCCAAGACTGCCTCGTCATCCAACCGTAGTGCCGTTACCACCAACACGAAGAGCAGGTTCCTCGCAGTGTCCGAGCCAGCTTTACGGCCAGGAACTCCTCTGGCGCTAGGTTCGGGTTCGAGGGCAGGATCGGAGCCGTCACTGTTACCTCGTCAAGGTAACCATGGAGACCAGCAGCGTCCGCTAGAGCTTCCAGGAGAACCACCTCGACGGAATTCTTTGTTAGATCCAAATTCAGCATCCTTCTCGACCTCCCCGGTCCAGAATGATTCGAAGCAGCCACCGGTGCCACCTGCGCATGCCCCTCCGACGCCTGCGGCTATGGCTGCTCTGACCGACCCGCTCTTTCAAGATCTTGACCACAATTCAAGGTATTACCTTGCTCACTGTAAGCCATATCTCTCGCATTCCACGAGCATCGCCTTCGAGCTAGCTATTATGCTAATGTAATACTTCCTCGGCTCTAGTTGCCGAACGTGTTTGCCAAGATTTGGTGGCTCGCGATGCGCCGGGCAACAATCCATTTCGGCAACTCATCCCCTTGGCCAACAAGCATCCCTTGCTACTTGAAATCATTGTGGCCACCTCGGCCATGCACTGGTCCAACATGTTTCGACCCACTGCCGCTGTCCCTGCTATGTATGATCCGGATGGGTACCTTGCCCTGCTCCGGTCGAGAGATCTCGTCTCCCGTGGCGCCTTGATCGATGCTCTAGCCGCCAAGCAGAGGGCCATGGGCCATCTTCGTGGGGTATTGGATACCCTCGACCCTGCCGGCAGTGAAGTTGTGCTGGCTGCTATGCACTTCTTTGTGAAATTCGACCTCATCGACCTGGAGAGGAAGGAAGCTCCTACTTGGAAGACCCATCTGGAAGGGGCATGCAGTATCATGTCATTGTTGACTCCGCAGGTCGACGGAGATCAATCCCACAGAATGCTGAGAGATTGTGTCATGGCCGACTGCTTCATGTGAGTTGTCCGTGTGCGAGAATTGCGCTCAGACGCCCGCCGGATAGAATTGGAAAGTTGACCACCCCAAACAGCTACCATATCCTGGGGTCAACCCTGGCCTCTGGAGGCCTAGCAGCGCGGATAGCCCGATATGCCTTCGACTTGTTGCCCGTAATGAAGCGTGTTGAAAGCAACGGCTACTTGTCATGCCCGCCCGAAATACTCCAAATCATCCTGCTCGCGTCTCAACTTTCCCACGACTGCCCTAGCACCGACTGGACGATTGATGCTGCTGGCGAGGCGCTGGCACTTCTCGAGCAGGCGCTCAACTTTGACATAGAGGGCTGGGCATCGCGCCTGGGTCGTCTCAACTTGGCCGATATGGAAAGCCGGGTACACATGGCATCGGCGCATCGATCCGCCGCATGCCTGTACATCCTCCAGGCTCTCCCCCTGATCCGCTCAGTCAAAGCTATGGACGCGGATCAATTTGTCGACGACATTTTGTCGCACCTATCCGATGTAAAGGAAGGCGATCCGTTTTTCAAAGCCACGGCATGGCCAACGTTCATCGCTGGAGCGGAGACGCGCGACGGAGAAAAGCGGACGTGGACTCTTCAGAGGCTCTTGGCCATCTGGGAAACATGTCCGTGGGGCTACATATTTGCAGCAATCGAGATGCTCAAAGCATCGTGGGAGATGCAGGACGAAGGACGCCGTAACAACGGTGGCAGCGACGCCCCGATCAACTGGCTACAAGGTCTCAAGCGCCAGGGATTCGACTATTTGATTGTTTGAACAGAGCGGCGAAGGAGGACCTGAGGTGAAGACGTTGACAGAGCTAATCCGTCTTACTTGGAAAACGATCGGATGGTGCAGGGAGGCTGTGACGGGACGGGGAGACGTGATGAACCTTGTGCTTGAGCTTTTTTTGCCGTTTTCCCTTTTCTTGGCTTAACGACAATTCCCTTAGCGCTGCATAGCCATGTTACTTGTCTTTTACTAGCTTCTTCTGTGCGTGACTTTATTAGCATGCTCGTCCTTCTCTCTGCGTATTTTTTCTTGGCCGGGGCAGTGTTCGGAGGTTCCATACTCAGAGGATAGGCTGTGAGGTTGTTGGGGTCTGCAACGAGAGCTAATTCCCCAGGTGAAAGAGCCAGTCTGCTATGGTGGGTCATTGGAAACGACGAGGGATGGATATCAATTTGATGGTGGTTCTTGGACGACTCAGTATCTTGGCTCGGAGAGTGTGCGTATGTGGTTTGCAGGGATGCGTCTTTCGGCTATAGCAGTAGAATGGAAGAGCCAAGGAGGATGAGCTCACGAAGTAAATTAATCAAGGAAGAACGGTAGAACCCTTGGAAGAATAGATTGGAGGGTGTATAATATGAGACGAATGACTAGCAGACGACCTGTGCCATTTTCTATGACATCACAGCGAGGTTGTCAGAAGCAATCTTCTGTTACGGTGGTATCAAGTTGCGGCTCTCACGAGACGACAGGAGAGCTCCGAGTCGTCGCACTACCGCCGAGTATGATGATATCGACGCCTCACGCAGCCCTCTACAGCCCGCGAGCGCACAGGGCGGCTGTCTCCTGTGCCGGAGGTTGAAGCTGGGCGGCTATGCAAATTTCTGAAACACAACGACGAAGTCCAAGCCCCCCAAGACGCTGCTGTATTTGCGACAAGGAGGTGAGCGAAAGCAGAAAGAGCAAAGAACCAGAAAAGAAGCAAAACAAACGAGGCCTTGGCGAAGACGGTCGGTGGAAGCGCTGAACCCAGGCGGCGGCAAAACGAAGTGGAGGAGTTGGAAGGAGGTGGCCGTGAAGGCGGTTTGGCTGGGGGTGTTTTGCAATGCAAATCCGTCAATGCGTTTCAGGGGAGCCCGTGGTGCAGATCCCCCATGCAGATCGATCTGCAGCAGGCAAGGGAAGCCCCCTGCAACATGCCCATGCTGCCGCTATGCCGGAAACCGTTTTCGGAGCCATGTTTTGTAGCAAGGTTTCGTCGTGGTGTTTGCTCCAGCAACGGGGGGTGGTGGTCTTTGGTGTTCAGCCTGTTTTACGCTCAGGCTCTTTTTTTTTTTTTTTCTTTGTGGTTTTTCTTTTTTGTCCTGGCGTAGGGGTTCTAGTTGCCGGTGGTTTGATTTATGTTGATTAACAAATGGTCCGCGATTGCTCCTGGGCGTCCATCTAATGTTGCCGCCGTCTGAATATGTGGCTGTGGCCAAGACGGGCCACAGTTGTTGCTGGTTGGCTTGCTGAGGAGCAAATGCAACATGGTGAGGGAAGACAGATAGAGGAAGCCTGTCAAAGTATGAGGGGCTAATGCACACATTGGACGTTGTTGTGGATTCGGTACTGAAGTTATGAAGATACCCGGAGCTAGCCCACTGCTAGCAATTTCACTTATACAGAGGTTCATTCGATGTCTCTCGACACACGTAGATGGAGACAATTTGGAGTTCATCTGTCGTAGCATACGTGATGCTCCTATCCCATGCCATCGTCGCCTTGTCTGGGCATCAGCATCCGGCTCTTGGGTCATCTGGATATCCGATACATCCCGCGGGACCAGTCGTTCATTCTTCTTGCCAACCGCCCAGGGCCTCTTCCCCCAAAACAGGCCTCGTGATCCGCTCTTTCCCGCAAGCTTTGCCCGCAAAGGTGGCCTCGTTTCACCGTCCTTGACCCACAACAACACAACCACCCGCAGACAAGCCTTTTCCCTACATGGGTTCAAACAATGCATTGATGCCCTCAAACATGTTTTTGCAGTCTGGGGCGTGGGCACGAGCACAGCCTCGCTCAGCACCAGCCCGCCCCAGCCTCGGGAAACATGGGCCCGGCTGAAGCCTTTTCGCACCATCCCCCGGCAACCCGCCGTCCGTCTCTCTCTCTCTCTCTCTCTCTAGTCCGCCATCCTCGAGCCCACTCCCGCTGACCGGCTTGTCTGGGCATGCCTAAGCGAATGGTAGGGCGGCTGGACCAATCGCGATGCTCGCTGACTCTTCTCCTTGTCCGGCTTCCCTCACTCGTGCGACCCGCCCAGGCCTGACTCGCTTGATTCGCAACAGATTCATCTCATCTCGTCGTGATGCTTTTGCGAGGCAAGTCCTCCGCCTCAAGGGATGGCGCGCTCCTTGGCCCTCTAGGAGCTCTCTCCTGTCTTGTCCGGCACCGCGGCAGCCTGTGCCAAGAGCAATCAATGGATGGACCTGCCGTTCGTCGTCTATAAAGACTCGCCTCGGTCTTCTCTCAAGGACTGTTTCCTCTCTCATCATCACCATCATTAACACTTCAGCTTCAGTTTCTTTTCTCTTCTCTCTATTCTCTTCTCTTTAAGCCCTGGTGGCCTTTCAATTCTATCCTTTCCAACTAGACTTTTCTTTTCTCCAGTCATTACTTACTTTTTTTTTACCTATTTCTCATCTCTCTTAAATCCATCAAAATGCGTTACGCTTTCATCTCCGCCGCCCTTGTCGCCAGCGTCAGCGCTCACGGCTTCGTCAAGTCTATCGAGGGTGCCAATGGAGTCACCATGCCTGGTCTGACTGGTAAGTCTAACACTGGCTCCGCATTGGAGCGTTTCTCGGCTTACACTTTCTCCCAGTCGCCGACGGCACTCCTCGTGACTGCACCTCCAACGGCTGTGGCTCTCAGGCCGACACTGCCATCATGCGAGACCGTGAGATGGGCACCGCCGAAGCCAGCGCTCTCGGCCGCACCCAAGGTAACGGCCCCGTCGACGCTGCTGCCATGATCTCCAGCTTCATGGGTACCGGCACCGCCCCTACCAATGCCGGTGCCGCCAGCGCCGCCGGTGTTGAGGACGACCTGTCCCAGCTTCAGAGGCAGAAGGCCAAGCAGCAGCGCCGTGAAGAGCACAAGCGTCAGATCGGCAACCTTTTCGGCGGCCTCATGGGCGCCGGTGGCCAGCAGACCGACTACCCCGTCGAGACTATGGTCGCCGACACGGCCGGCGAGGGTGCCAGCTCTGGCTTGCCCACCGCTACCGATGCCGGCGAGGTCAACATGGTGTTCCGTCAGGTGAGGCTTTATGCCTTTTGCTACAGTCATCTACATGCCATTGACTAACTTGCTCGCAGATCAACCAGGATGGCGCTGGTCCACTGACTGCTGAGATTGACGGTACCTCCGGTGGCACTGACAACGCTGCCTTCCAAAAGGCCGACGTCACCAAGGACGTTCCTGGCCTTGGTATCCAGGGTCTGTCTCTGGCCACCAACACCGAGTTCCCTCTCACTGTCAAGATGGCCCCTGGCCAGACCTGCGACGCCTCCGTTGGCGGAGCTGACAACGTCTGCGTCGTCCGTGTCCGTAACGGTGCCGGTGCCGGCCCCTTCGGTGGCTCTGCTGCTTTCACCCAGACCACCGCCGGCCGCAAGCGAGCCATTGCCTACCGCCTTAAGAAGCGCATGCAGATCTCTCGCCGCGACTAAATGTTTACCACGACTGACGGGAATGAGCATCGAGGAGAGGTGGAGCTGGGGAATAGGAGAAGGGATGAGAAGCAGGGGCATAAAATGACTTATAGACTGAGAGGACTGGTCCTTTCTTCTGGATCCCCATGTTTCTAGGCACTTAGGGTAGTGAAGATGATGAAACTGGAACAGCTTGCTGTTTAATACCTTACTGGTCCTTACCTTTTGTGAATATGCTAATCCGCAACCTGATGATAAGCCATAGCACAATGATGGACGTGGAGAACGGATTTACAAAAGGAAATTGGTAGGAGGACCAGGCATTTCTGGGGGTGTTTCTTCAAGAGTACAATGCACGAAAGGAAATGACTTGACTTGAAGAAACGGGTGCAACGACTATTTGAAATCTCTTCACGCATACCTCGTGAACCCTAAGTAACTCGAACAAACGCGCACTGTAGCGCAAGCGAAAATCCTCTTATCGAAATGCTCGAATCAGCCGTCATTTCGACAAACGAACAGCAACAAGGTCCCCCCCCCCGGGACTCAGCTGTACGGAGCGTTTTGCGACTCTCGGGTTTCGTAGGGGCACCAGAAACATGTGTCTCTCGCCTCCCGCATGAAACCTGGCGAGGGCTTTCCTGGTGAAACGCGAGCTTTTTGAGACATGTATCCGAAACATACCATCAACAGGCGCCGACGCACCGCCACAGCTCTCGCTTAGCATCCACATTACCAGCGACGGCTATAAAGATGAAATAAAATCAAAACACGTCAGAAAATTGTCGCGTGCAAGAGGGACATGAGGGTTACGACATTACCTATATGCTGATTGGGCGTCGGCGTTCAAACGGCGCCTCGCAGGTCGCGAGCCGTATTCGTGGCGTGGGCGGCGGTTCATCTTGTGGCTGCGCTTTCGTTTCGAAGGCCTGCCCAACAGCTCAGCCTCCAGGGAGCTCAGGTCGGAAGATTGGCTCGACACGGAAGACCGGCGGGAGCGCGATGGACTCTGGCTGCGGCGTCGTTCGACGGAGCGTTTCCGGATCCGGATTTGGGAGAGCTTGGGGGATGGGTGGGGTCCGTCGGAGTGAAGATCATCTCCGGGTTCCTGCTTAACTCGTGGCGACTCTTCACTATTATTATTCACCTCTGCAGAGCCGGTTTGGAGTTGAGGATCAGCTTCTGTGGCTGTCTCAAGTTTTGTGGTGTTACCGGGAGAGTCGCCTTTCTTGCCATGAACCTCATCTTCATGTGGTTGTGACGAAAGTGCGGGAGCTGGAGAGCCGGGAGGTCCATCAGTATCCGGGACAGAGGCTGCTGAGACTGGTGGGATATCCGCAGCTGCCTCTTGTTTTGCTTCCAGGGCTGCCTCGTCGATTCCGCGCTTAGTATCAGACTTTGCAGTATTCGATGGACTGTGGGCCGTATCGCTTTGTCGAGGAGTCAACGGACCATGTTCCTGAAGATCCTCACAAGGCACCAAAGCCTGATCAACAGGATTTAGTAGTTCAGAGCTCTTAGATTTGGAGGCCGCGGTCCCCTGTGTATGATTCGCATCCAATGCCGGCTCCCCTGCAGTTTCCTCGGCGTGGCCATCCACCTTTTTGGGCAATTCGGTTACAGAACCCACAGCACTCACAGGGCGAACTTCCCTCGGAGAAGATGATGCGTATTCAGAGGAAGTCTGGCGCGGCCTTCGCGGTGTGTGCTGATCTCTTCGCGATTCCGGCGAGTGTTTGGCTGGAGACGATGAGACAGCTGTTAAGTTGGGCCGCCTCTCGCCATGATTGGGCTTCTTATGCCCAGGACGTTGAGATGGATTATTATTATCCCTGTTCCAATTGTCTCGATGGCGACCGTGGCGATCATTTTTTCGCTTCTGTCTGTGATCGCGTTGAGTCTCCTGGTACTCACGAAGAGGCTTTGGTGGTTTGGGAGGCAGAGACGGCTTTGGAGGTAAAGGGTGGCTCAGCTTTGCACCAGATGGAGGCGGTGGCAGAGAGGAAGTTGCCGCAGGTGTTGCTACGGAAGGTGGCGAGTACGACGCGGAAGGCTCAGACGAGTGTGAAGGGCGAGGTGGGCGGTAGGGAGGGGGGTGAGCAACTGGTGGGCGGTAGGCCTGTGGGGGACTATATGCATCTACCCTTGGAGGAGGAGGAGGGAGCGCGCTGTATCCCGGCGGAGGAGATGGTCCTGATCCAGAATGTCCAAGGGGTGGTCGTTCGGGATAAGAGATTGAGAGTGGTGGCCCGGGGTGCTGCGGGAGGTAGGCGCTAGGAGGAGGAGGCTGGGCATGAGAATGATAGCCCGGCGGAGAGTAGCTCGCGCGGTGTGGCACAAGCGGAGGAGGGTATGATGGATAATGCGCTGGGGGCGGAGGCGCAGGTGGTGGAGGGGGTGCAGGTGGATAGGCATGGCCATGTGCCGCGTAACTCCCGGGTGGTGGTTGGTATCCTGCGGGTGGTGGGTAGAAGCTCATACTAGAACCTTGAGGAGGAGGAGGCAGCGGCGGAGGGGCGTATTTGGTGATGATGGGACCCTTTGATTTTTTCGAGCCCCCATGCTGATAATCTCTATTGGGGCCTGGGCCGCCGTGTGAAGTCTTCCTCCAAGCAGTGAGTCCTCTGTGAAATAGAAAGTCAGAAGACGAAGGCGGAGAGGAATCGAGGAGGAACAAGAGCATAGTCAGTGGCGCATAGGAGGGAACTCACGCCGGTGTTTGTCTGGTTGGCTCTGGGCACGCGATAACCCAATGCCCCGAGGCGCCGCAGTTGTAGCAGTGCGGTTCCTCTGCGCGATTGGTGTATCCAGGAGCTGGGCCAGTCATCTCCAGGGCTTTGGACGCATATAAGAAGGATGGCTGTTGTAGGGGTTCAAAAGAAGGAGGTGGAATATATGATTTGGATGTGAGAAGATGAGGGAGAGGAGGTGAGGTGCAGTGAAGGAGGCGCCAGCTGCAAGCAACCGGCTGCGGGAATCAATGGGTCAGATGGCTGAGGTATTTGAGAGGGCAATCCAGAAGCCCAAACTACGACCGAATGTCAGTCAGAATGGCTTTCCTCACTGCTGAGCCAGAGGCAGACCGGCCGGAGAGGGGGGACAGGGGGCATATATGCTGCTCTCTTTAAAGGCGAACGAACCATAGCCAAACCAGTTACCAAAACCCCCTCCCCAATCCTCACCGAACGCGGTCGGTTAGGAAACCCTCATCAAAGCCCTAGCAAGAGGGAATGGGCCTCGGCTGGGTACAGTTGCGCGTCGTTTGACAAGAGGCGGGTGAATACAGAGCATGTCCAAGACAATATTAGTCCCAGGTTGCTTGAGTGAGTCGGGGCGAGGTTGCGAGAGCGATGGGCTCGGCGCACACGTGAGGCGCGCGGCTGTGCACGGACCAGGACCCTTGGGGACGCAGACGCGGGCGGAATCTGAGTCTTCTGGAATAACCGACAATGTTGGTGAGGCGAGGCGAGGCGAGGCGAGGCAAGGTGAGGTGATGTTGCTGACTTTGAATATTCACGCGAGGGTCTCCTTCTTCACAGCCGGGTCACAATCAATCTTGAATCCGTTCATGCGCCCAAGACGTCACTAAATGTATGCATTTATCCGGACTCTTTGTTGTCGTCGTCGCTGTAATCGATGTATTCTCCGCATGACTCAGGACAAGCTCGACATCAAGCATACACCACGCAAACTCAAATTGTCGACCATAGTACCTACTTATCCAGAATTCAAGCAGACAGCATCTTTGGGACAATTGTTCTCGTTCAAGTCTCCCTAGAGGCCGGTTGGAAGTCGAGATGCTGAAGCACTGTGATGCGGTTCACCGTGTAGAGGACAACACTGTGGAGGGGGTTTGGTTGCTGCAAGTCCTGCCCGATTATTTAGCACAAGCCATAGTTTATAATTCATGATGAACCATGACCCTGGGAATACCCGAATCGCATTCAATGATTCTTTGCGGATAGTCTTGGATAATCGCCGCCATGGGCTCCCTGGCCACAGCTTTCCCAGTCCCTGGCACACCGCTAGCGGCGGTTAAGCTGCCTACAGCGATGGGAGAGACGGGCGTCAGCGGGCCCACGCTTGCCACCAATTGAATGTTCTGTCCGGGCAGCCCCCAGAATTGACGTCGACGCCCGCGGCTTTGCCCTGCCTTTACAGCATCTCACCCCCAAGCATCCACCGCTCTCCATTCCCCGATTTCACCTGCAACCAGCGTGCACCTCGGCTTATCAATCTTGACCGCGCGCCAATGTAAACGCTTTCTGTCTCGATCATGTTGGTAACTGCGCCCGCCATACCCTCAGTCATCATCTTCTGCCGTAGCAGACATCGTCCCGGTCGGCCTTAATGAGGCCGGCGTGCACCCTGCGCGCCCTCAGTATCGAGCCAGCAGATAGCGTGTCTTGAAGAGGTTCTCGTCAGAGAGTATCGAGGCGCTATCATCATGCCGGGTCTACCATGTTAGTGCTTTTGCAGCCTTATGCTTCCAAGATGTATTCCACTAATATTGTATATTGCTTTGGGTGCGCAGCTTCGGTCGACCTCGACGAGTGCATCTCGCGCCTATACAAGAAAGAGCTGCTCGCCGAATCCGTCATCGAAGCTATATGCGCCAAAACCAAAGAGCTCTTGATGCGTGAGAGCAATGTCGTACACGTCAAGGCCCCGGTAACCGTCGTGGGGGATATCCATGGTCAATTTTACGATCTTATCGAGATTTTCCGAATCGGCGGGTACTGCCCCGATACAAATTATCTATTCCTCGGTATGTTCAACTTCGGAGCAGTGTAAGGATACCACATTCTGATGGTGCCTGGTATGAATAGGCGATTACGTCGACCGCGGAATGTTCAGCGTCGAAACTATTTCCTTGCTTGTGTGCTTGAAACTACGATACCCCGAGCGAGTGCATCTGATACGTGGGAACCACGAATCCCGTGGCGTGACACAGTCATATGGCTTCTATACCGAATGTTCTCGCAAGTACGGCAACGCCAATGTATGGCATTACTTCACCGACATGTTCGACTTTTTAACGCTAAGTGTTGTCATTGATAACCAAATATTCTGCGTCCATGGAGGTAGGAACCCCGCCCCATGGCCCCAACGGCGGAGTCTGATATAGTGCGACCTAGGTCTTTCTCCATCAATACATTCTATTGACCAGATCAAAATCATCGACCGATTCCGAGAAATTCCCCATGAGGGGCCCATGGCCGACCTTGTATGGTCCGATCCGGATCCCGATCGGGACGAATTTTCACTGTCGCCGCGTGGCGCAGGTTACACGTTCGGAGCCCAGGTCGTTAAGAAGTTCCTGGCGGTCAACAACATGTCACATATTCTCCGCGCTCATCAATTATGCCAGGAAGGTTTCCAGGTGCTTTACGATGATCGACTCAGCACCGTATGGAGCGCGCCAAACTACTGTTATAGGTGTGGTAACATGGCAAGCGTGCTAGAAGTCAGTGACTCAGGGGAAAGGTTCTTCAACGTCTTCGCCGCTGCACCAGAAAATGATCAACACAAGGACATGCAGCCAGGAGGAGAAAAGAGCGCGGATGGCAACGCGCTCCCGGACTATTTCTTGTGATTGGCTTATCACACACAACTATGTGATGCCCTTCGAAAAGAAAAGAAAAAAAAGATATGAGAAGTCGGGTTTGACATCATGTGTGCTGGAAGATGCAGGTAGAAGAATTTGGAAAGAAGGTGTTAAATAGAACACTGTTCACCAACGTTTGGCCAGATGTTGTCAATCCCTGACCTGACGGGTGCATTCCGCAAAGCAGTCCTTGCCCACCGCTAAAACTTTCAAGCTAGGTATTCTCATTTCTCGTATGTCTCATCAGGACTCGTGCAGATCCCAGTTGGCCATTTCCATCATTACCAATCCTTGGCAATATCGAAGCTCCATTCAAACTCGAGGTGCTTCTTCTTGTCGTCGTCGACGAAGCTGGAGATGGCGTTGTAGTGACCTCGGGCAAGCATGCCCGCGGGCGCCTCTTCCTCCTGGACTGCAAGTTGATTAGATGCGCACATTCCATTGGACGGGGAGATTTATACTCACACTTCTTGATGTAGGTGGTCTGCTTATCCGTGTTGGGAGCATAACTTCCCTGGGTACCAAGTCAGTGACTTATTCTCGAACCATTGCTCCGGGGGTGCGTAGACGAACAATCATCTCAGAGTCCTTGGAAACTCTGATGCCCTTGCGCTTGACAACCTGCACATAGTGCAGACCGCTGAGGATCTCGTGCTGCACCTTGAACTTGGCCGACATGGTGAACTTGGCGCCTTCCTTGATCTTGAAGGGCTTGTCCTTCAAGGTGGACTCGCTTCCGGGGGTGGAGAGGTCGATCGTGACGGGAGGGCGGCCGGGGGTGTCCATGGTCAGGGACAGGATAACGCAGACCCGGGGGTCATTGGGGTCGGAAATATCCTTGCCGCCACCGAGGCCGAGGGACTCCTTGTAGCGTTGCAGAGACTCATCGCCGGCATCTTGGTTCAGTCAGCTACTTGCAACTTTACCTAGTATGAAACTAGGGAACACAGCTGCATGCGTGGCTCTATAACCAAGAATTGAAGCTTCAATGACATCGAAGCTAGCTTCATCGCATGGGATACGATAAAGCTATCGGGGGGACGAGGGCACTACACTTACCCATCTGCTGGTACTCGGCTAGGCTCTGCTTCGGCTGGGAGAGCTTGTAGCCCTGTGTCTCCTCGGGCATAGTATCGTCATCGTGGGAAGCCATCCTGAATGTTTCCGCGGCTCGGAGACAGATCAATCCGAACTAGTAGATTTTGGATAAGAAAGAAGAGGGAAACAATAATGTGCTTTGAGAGTACAGAGAATAATAAAAAGGGGAAGCTTCGGCAGCAGTCGGTCAATGGGAAAAGGTTGCTGTTTGGTGCTACGGCGGTGACGATGGAGGGGCACGGAGGCAAATGGTGGGGTTCCGGGGCTGTGATTGGTTTGAGGTTCAGGGGTTTCGTTGGTTCTCGAGCTTCTTGCGCGTTCACTTCTGTCACGGATCTCAGGTATGCCCGGGTAGTGTTTTCGATTCAGTGTAACGGTGCTTGATTTGAAAATGGCGAGTGCACACGCACACTCACGGATGATACAGGGCCATTTGTAGGTTCTGTTAAGAGCAAGGTCATGAAACGAGTCTTTATTGTACTGTCAGGTAGGTGCTGTTGGCTTCACAGCCTCGAGAGACCTCGACTGTGTGGATGGTTAAGGATGTCGATAACGTCCTTGCGCTGTACTGATACGAAGAGTTACCAAGGCTGAACGCTAACCCTAGTAGACCTTACTTGTCATATATGAACTGTGAGCACAACCTCAGATTGGCAGGTTCCTGATGCATAGTCAAGTGGTTCATGTCGATGTGCCTCGAGACCTTGCACGTTCATGCAGCTAACCTATACCCGCGAAGACCTGAAACCCCGAATGGCTGTACACAACTCAACGGACCTGACAGTATCACAGACACGGAACTGGCTGAACCAGAGAGCAGCTT